>CAWUFW010020405.1:0-152631 GCA_963921515.1 Calotriton arnoldi
GTAAACAAGTGACAATGGGACGGAGGGTGGGGGTAAACAAGTAGCAATGGACAGTGGGAGGGAGGGGGAGATCGGGGGTAAAGAAGTGACCAGGGATAACGGGAGGGAGGGAGGGCGGGGGTTAAGAAGTGACAATGGGAGGGAGGGTGGGGGTAAACAAGTGGCAATGGACAGTTGGAGGGAGGGGGAGATTGGGGGTAAACAAGTGACCACGGATAACGGGTGGGAGGGAGGGCGGGGTTAAACAACTGGCAACGGGAGGGAGGGTGGGGTAAACAAGTGGCAATGGACAGTGGGACGAAGGGGGAAATCGGAGGTAAACAAGTGACCACGGGAGGGAGTGTGTGAGGCGGGGGTAAACAAGTGACCTTGGATAACGGGAGGGGAGGGAGGGCGGGGGTAAACAGGTGACAACGGGAGGGAGGGTGGTGGTAAACAAGTGGCAATGGACAGTGGGAGGGAGGGGGACATCGGGGGTAAACTAGTGACCACAGACCACGGGAGGGAGTGTGTGAGGCGGGGGTAAACAAGTGACCACGTATAACGGGAGGGAGGGAGGGCGATTGTAAACAGGTGACAACGGGAGGGAGTGTGTGGGTAAACAAGTGGCAATGGACAGTGGGAGGGAGGGGGATATCGGGGGTAAAGAAGTGACCAGGGATAACGGGAGGGCGGGAGTAAAGAAGTGACAAAGGGAGGGAGGGTGGGGGTAAACAAGTGGCAATGGAAAGTGGGAGGGAAGGGGAGATCGGGGGTAAAGAAGTGACCAGGGATAACTGGAGGGAGGGCGGGGGTAAACAAGTGACAACGGGAGGGAGGGTGGGGGTAAACAAGTGGCAATGGACAGTGGGAGGGAGGGGGAGATTGGGGGTAAAAAAGTGACCATGGATAACGGGAGGGAGGGAGGGCAGGGGTAAACAAGTGGCAATGGACAGTGGGAGGGAGGGGGAGATTGAGGGTAAACAAGTGACCACGGATAACGGAAGAAAGGGAGGGTGGGGGTAAACAAGTGACAACGGGAGGGATGGTGGGGGTAAACAAGTGGCAATGGACAGTGAGAGGGAGGGAGATTAGGGGTAAAGAAGTGACCACTGATAACGGGAGGGAGGGAGGGCGGGGGTAAACAAGTGACAACGGGAGGGAGGGTGGGGGTAAACAAGTGGCAATGGACAGTGGGAGGGAGGGGGAGATTGGGGTACAGAAGTGACCAGGGATAATGGGAGGGAGGGAGGGTGGGGGTAGAGAAGTGACAACGGGAGGGAGGGTGGGGGTAAACAAGTGGCAATGGACAGTGGGAGGGAGGGAGGGGAGATTGGGGGTAAACAAGTGACCACGGATAACAGGAGGGAGGGAGGGCGGGATTAAACAAGTGACAATGGGAGGGAGGGTGGGGGTAAACAAGTGGCAATGGACAGTGGGAGGGAGAGGGAGAGGGAGATCAGGGGTAAAGAAGTGACCAGGGATAACGGGAGGGAGGGAGGGAGGGCGGGGGTAAACAAGTGACAACGGGAGGGAGGGTGGGGGTAAACAAGTGGCAATGGACAGTGGGAGGGAGGGGAGATTGGGGGAAACAAGTGACCACGGATAATGGAAGGGAGGGCGGGGGTAAACAAGTGACAACGGGAGGGAGGGTGGGGGTAAACAAGTGGCAATGGACAGTGGGAGGGAGGGGGAGATTGGGGGAAACAAGTTACGAGGGATAACAGGAGGGAGGGAGGGCAGGGGTAAACAAGTGACAATGGGACGGAGGGTGGGGGTAAACAAGTAGCAATGGACAGTGGGAGGGAGGGGGAGATCGGGGGTAAAGAAGTGACCAGGGATAACGGGAGGGAGGGAGGGCGGGGGTTAAGAAGTGACAATGGGAGGGAGGGTGGGGGTAAACAAGTGGCAATGGACAGTTGGAGGAGGGGGAGATTGGGGGTAAACAAGTGACCACGGATAACGGGTGGGAGGGAGGGCGGGGGTTAAACAACTGGCAACGGGAGGGAGGGTGGGGTAAACAAGTGGCAATGGACAGTGGGACGAAGGGGGAAATCGGAGGTAAACAAGTGACCACGGGAGGGAGTGTGTGAGGCGGGGGTAAACAAGTGACCTTGGATAACGGGAGGGAGGGAGGGCGGGGGTAAACAGGTGACAACGGGAGGGAGGGTGGTGGTAAACAAGTGGCAATGGACAGTGGGAGGGAGGGGGACATCGGGGGTAAACTAGTGACCACAGACCACGGGAGGGAGTGTGTGAGGCGGGGGTAAACAAGTGACCACGTATAACGGGAGGGAGGGAGGGCGATTGTAAACAGGTGACAACGGGAGGGAGTGTGTGGGTAAACAAGTGGCAATGGACAGTGGGAGGGAGGGGGATATCGGGGGTAAAGAAGTGACCAGGGATAACGGGAGGGCGGGAGTAAAGAAGTGACAAAGGGAGGGAGGGTGGGGGTAAACAAGTGGCAATGGAAAGTGGGAGGGAAGGGGAGATCGGGGGTAAAGAAGTGACCAGGGATAACTGGAGGGAGGGAGGGTGGGGGTAAACAAGTGACAACGGGAGGGAGGGTGGGGGTAAACAAGTGGCAATGGACAGTGGGAGGGAGGGGGAGATTGGGGGTAAAAAAGTGACCATGGATAACGGGAGGGAGGGAGGGCAGGGGTAAACAAGTGGCAATGGACAGTGGGAGGGAGGGGGAGATTGGGGGTAAACAAGTGACCACGGATAACGGAAGAAAGGGAGGGTGGGGGTAAACAAGTGACAACGGGAGGGATGGTGGGGGTAAACAAGTGGCAATGGACAGTGAGAGGGAGGGGGAGATTAGGGGTAAAGAAGTGACCACTGATAACGGGAGGGAGGGAGGGAGGGCGGGGGGTAAACAAGTGACAACGGGAGGGAGGGTGGGGGTAAACAAGTGGCAATGGACAGTGGGAGGGAGGGGAGATTGGGGTAAAGAAGTGACCAGGGATAATGGGAGGGAGGGAGGGTGGGGGTAGAGAAGTGACAACGGGAGGGAGGGTGGGGGTAAACAAGTGGCAATGGACAGTGGGAGGGAGGGAGGGGGAGATTGGGGGTAAACAAGTGACCACGGATAACAGGAGGGAGGGAGGGCGGGAGTAAACAAGTGACAATGGGAGGGAGGGTGGGGGTAAACAAGTGGCAATGGACAGTGGGAGGGAGAGGGAGAGGGAGATCAGGGGTAAAGAAGTGACCAGGGATAACGGGAGGGAGGGAGGGAGGGCGGGGGTAAACAAGTGACAACGGGAGGGAGGGTGGGGGTAAACAAGTGGCAATGGACAGTGGGAGGGAGGGGGAGATTGGGGGGAAACAAGTGACCACGGATAATGGAAGGGAGGGCGGGGGTAAACAAGTGACAACGGGAGGGAGGGTGGGGGTAAACAAGTGGCAATGGACAGTGGGAGGGAGGGGAGATTGGGGGAAACAAGTTACGAGGGATAACAGGAGGGAGGGAGGGCAGGGGTAAACAAGTGACAATGGGACGGAGGGTGGGGGTAAACAAGTAGCAATGGACAGTGGGAGGGAGGGGGAGATCGGGGTAAAGAAGTGACCAGGGATAACGGGAGGGAGGGAGGGCGGGGGTTAAGAAGTGACAATGGGAGGGAGGGTGGGGGTAAACAAGTGGCAATGGACAGTTGGAGGGAGGGGGAGATTGGGGGTAAACAAGTGACCACGGATAACGGGAGGGAGGGAGGGCGGGGGTTAAACAAGTGGCAACGGGAGGGAGGGTGGGGGTAAACAAGTGGCAATGGACAGTGGGACGAAGGGGGAAATCGGAGGTAAACAAGTGACCACGGGAGGGAGTGTGTGAGGCGGGGGTAAACAAGTGACCTTGGATAACGGGAAGGAGGGAGGGCGGGGGTAAACAGGTGACAACGGGAGGGAGGGTGGTGGTAAACAAGTGGCAATGGACAGTGGGAGGGAGGGGGAGATTGGGGGTAAAGATGTGACCACTGATAACAAGGGGGAGGGCGGGGTAAACAAGTGACAACGGGAGGGAGGGTGGGGGTAAACAAGTAGCAATGGATAGTGGGAGGGAGGGGAGATCGGGGGTAAAGAAGTGACCAGGGATAACGGGAGAGAGGGAGGGCGGGGGTTAAGAAGTGACAATGGGAGGGAGGGTGGGGGTAAACAAGTGGCAATGGACAGTTAGAGGGAGGGGGAGATTGGGGGAAAACAAGTGACCACGGATAACGGGAGGGAGGGAGGGAGGGCGGGGGTTAAACAAGTGGCAACGGGAGGGAGGTTGGGGGTAAACAAGTGGCAATGGACAGTGGGACGAAGGGGGAAATCGGAGGTAAACAAGTGACCACGGGCCACGGGAGGGAGTGTGTGAGGCGGGGGTAAACAAGTGACCTTGGATAACGGGAGGGAGGGAGGGGGTAAACAGGTGACAACGGGAGGGAGGGTGGGGGTAAGCAAGTCGCAATGGACAGTGGGAAGGAGGGGGAGATCGAGGGTAAACAAGTGACCACGGATAACGGGAGGGAGGGAGGGCTGGGGTAAACAAGTGACAACGGGAGGGAGGGTGGGGGTAAACAAGTGGCAATGGACAGTGGGAGGGAGGGGGAGATCGGGGGTAAACAAGTGACCACAGACCACGGGAGGGAGTGTGTGAGGCGGGGGTAAACAAGTGACCACGGATAACGGGAGGGAGGGAGGGCGGGGGTAAACAAGTGACAATGGGAGGGAGGCTGGGGGTAAACAAGTGGCAATGGACAGTGGGACGGAGGGGGAGATAGGGGGTAAACAAGTGACCACGGATAATGGGAGGGAGGGAGGGCGGTGGTAAACAGGTGAAAACGGGAGGGAGGGTGGGGGTAAATAAGAGGCAATGGACAGTGGGAGGGAGGGGGAGATCGGGGGTAAAGAAGTGACCACAGATAACGGGAGGGAGGGAGGGCGGGGGTAAACAAGTGACAACGGGAGTGTGGGGGTAAACAAGTGACAACTGGAGGGAGCAGCAACCGCGGACTTCTCCTAATACTATGATACTGCCAGTACGCACACATCTTCTGACGATGCCCCTCTTGCTTGGCACGCAGCACACCCTGCCATTGAGTATGGCATTATTTTGTAAAGCGCCAGCTGGGCCAGTAGGTATATTGACACTTCAGGGTGCTTAATAAACGTACACATGGCTAAATCAAGTATAGAGAAAGTGATATTCTATCTTTGTTGGTTAGATAATGCAAACGACCTGCAGCAGAAGTTAAAACTAGAAACAAATCTCACATAAGGCGTCGTTATACCCAATGCGCTCCTATTGGGACCCAAAGACCCTCAACTCCCGCCCCCTCTCTTCCGGTCTCACTGATACTCTGTCACCGTGGCCCAGCCAAAACCAACACGGCCAGCGCACTACAACCGCGACCTGCACTGAGCCCTCCATATCGAATATACGATAAGGCTTTTGGGGTTGACAGAGCGTTGCAGCTGACTCCGCCACCTTTCCATGTCAATGGTTTCAGGAGTCCTGAAACCACTGACATGAGGGAGGGCAGGGGTAAACAAGTGACAACGGGAGGGAGGGTGGGGGTAAACAAGTGGCAATGGACAGTGGGAGGGAGAGGGAGATCGGGGGTAAAGTAGTGACCAGGGATAACGGGCGGGAGGGCGGGGGTAAACAAGTGACAACGGGAGGGAGGGTGGGGGTAAACAAGTGGCAATGGACAGTGGGAGGGAGGGGGAGATCGGGGGTAAAGAAGTGACCAGGGATAACGGGAGGGAGGGAGGGCGGGGGTAAACAAGTCACAACGGGAGGGAGGGAGGTGGTAAACAAGTGGCAATGGACAGTGGGAGGGAGGGGGAGATCGGGGGTAAAGAAGTGATCAGGGATAACTGGAGTGAGGGAGGGAGGGAGGGCGGAGGTAAGCAAGTGACAACGGGAGGGAGGGTGGGGGTAAAAAGTGGCAATGGACATTGGGAGGGAGGGGCAGATTGGGGGTAAACAAGTGACCATGGATAACGGGAGGGAGGGAGGGCAGAGGTAAACAAGTGACAACAGGAGGAAGGGTGGGGGTAAACAAGTAGCAATGGACAGTGGGAGGGAGGGGGAGATTGGGGGAAACAAGTGACCACGGATAACGGGAGGGAGGGAGGGCGGGGGTAAACAAGTGACAACGGGAGGGAGGGTGGGGGTGAACAAGTGGCAATGGACAGTGGGAGGGAGGGGGAGACTGTGGGGAAACAAGTGACCAGGGATAACGGGAGGGAGGGAAGGCGAGGGTAAACAAGTGACCACGGGAGGGAGAGAGGGTGAGGGTAAACAAGTGGCAATGGACAGTGGGAGGGAGGGGGAAATTGGGGGTAAACAAGTGACCACGGATAACCGGAGGGAGGGAGGGCGGAGGTAAACAAGTGACAACGGGAGGAAGATTCGGGGTAAACAAGTGACCACGGATAACGGGAGGGCAGGGGTAAACAAGTGACAACGGGAGGGAGGGGGGGTAAACAAGTGGCAATGGACAGTGGGAGGGAGGGGGACATTGGGGGTAAACTAGTGACCACGGACCACTGGAGGGAGTGTGTGAGGCGTGGGTAAACAAGTGACCATGGATAACGGGAGGGAGGGAGGGAGGGCGATTGTAAACAGGTGACAACGGGAGGAAGTGTGGGGGTAAACAAGTGGCAATGGACAGTGGGAGGGAGGGGGAGTTCGGGGGTAAACAAGTGACCACGGATAACAGGAGGAAGGGAGGGCGGGGGTAAACAAGTGACAACGGGACGGAGTGTGGCTGTAAACAAGTGGCAATAGACAGTGGGAGGGAGGGGAGATCAGGGGTAAAGAAGTGATCAGGGATAACGGGAAGGAGGGAGGGCGGGGGTAAACAAGTGACAACGGGACAGTGGGTGGGGGTAAACAAGTGGCAATGGACAGTGGTAGGGAGGGGGAGATCGGGGGTAAAGAAGTGACCAGGGATAACGGGAGGGAGGGATGACGGGGGTAAACAAGTGACAACGGGAGGGAGGGTGGGGGTAAACAAGTGGCAATTGTCAGTGGGAGGGAGGGGAGATTGGGGGAAACAAGTGACCACGGATAACGGGAGGGAGGGAGGGTGGGGGTAAACAAGTGACAACGGGAGGGAGGGTGGGGGTAAACCAGTGGCAATGGACAGTGGGAGGGAGGGGGAGATTGGGGGAAACAAGTGACCATGGATAACGGGAGGGAGGGTGGGGGTAAACAAGTGACAATGGGAGGGAGGGTGGGTGGGGGTAAACAAGTAGCAATGGAAAGTGGGAGGGAGGGGAGATTGGGGGAAACAAGTTACCAGGGATAACGGGAGGGAGGGAGAGCAGGGGTAAACAAGTGACAACGGGAGGGAAGTTGGGGGTAAACAAGTGGCAATGGACAGTGGGAGGGAGGGGAGATTGGGGGTAAAGAAGTGACCACTGATAACAGGAGGGAGGGAGGGCGGGGGAAAACAAGTGACAACGGGAGGGAGGGTGGGGGTAAACAAGTGGCAATGGACAGTGGGAGGGAGGGGGAGATCGGGGGTAAAGAAGTGACAAGGGATAACAGGAGGGAGTGAGGGCGGGGGTAAAGAAGTAACAACGGGAGGGAGGTTGGTGGTAAACAAGTGGCAATGGACAGTGGGAGGGAGGGGGAGATTGGGGGTAAACAAGTGACCACGGATAACGGGAGGGAGGGAGGGACGGGGGTAAACAAGTGACAACGGGAGGGAGGGTGGGGGTAAACAAGTGGCAATGGACAGTGGGAGGGAGGGGGAAATAAGGGGTAAACAAGTGACCACAGACCACGGGAGGGAGTGTGTGAGGCGGGGGTAAACAAGTGACCATGGATAACGGGAGGGAGAGCGAGGGTAAACAGGTGACAACGGGAGGGAGGGTGGGGGTAAACAAGTGGCAATGGACAGTGGGAGGGAGCGGGAGATCGGGGGTAAACAAGTGACCACGGATAACGGGAGGGAGGGAGGGCGGGGGTAAACAAGTGACAACGGGAGGGAGGTTGGGTGTAAACAAGTGGCAATGGACAGTGGGAGGGAGGGGGAGAACATGGGTAAACAAGTGACCACGGGAGGGAGTGTGTGAGGTGGGGGTAAACAAGTGACCACAGATAACGGGAGGGAGGGTGGGGGTAAACAACTGACAACGGGAGGGAGGGTGGGGGGTAAACAATAGGCAATGGACAGAGGGAAAGAGGGGGAGATCGGGGTAAACAAGTGACCACGGATAACAGGAGAATGGAGGGTATTGGTAAACAGGTGACAACAGGAGGGAGGGTGGGGGTAAACAAGTGGCAATGGACAGTGGGAGGGAGGGGGAGATCGGGGGTAAAGAAGTGACTACAGATAACGGGAGGGAGGGAGGGCAGGGGTAAACAAGTGACAACGGCATGGAGGGTGGGGGTAAACAAGTGACAACGGGATGGAGCAGAAACCGCAGACTTCTCCTAATACTTTGATACTGCCAGTACGCACACATCTTCTGACGATGTCCCTCTTGCTTGGCACGCAGCACACCCTGCCATTGAGTATGGCATTATTTTGTAAAGCGCCAGCTGGGCCGGTAGGTATACTGACACTTCAGGGCGCTTAATAAACATACACATGGCTAAATCAAGTGTAGAGAAAGTGATATTCTATCTTTGTTGGTTAGATAATGCACATGACCTGCAGCAGAAGTTAAAACCAGAAACAAATCTCACATAAGGTGACGTTATACCCAATGCGCTCCTAATGGGACCCAAAGTCCCTCAACTCCCGCCCCCTCTCTTCCGGTCTCACTGATACTCTGTCACCGTGGCCCAGCCAAAACCAACACGGCCAGCGCACTAGAACCGCGACCTGCACCCAACCCTCCCTATCAAATATACGATAAGGCTTTTGGGGTTGACAGAGCGTTACAGATGACTCCGCCACCTTTCCATGTCAATGGTTTCAGGAGTCCTGAAACCACTGACATGAGGGAGGGCAGGGGTAAACAAGTGACAATGTTAACAAGTGGCACGGATAACGGGAGGGAGGGAGGGCGGGGGTAAACAAGTGACAACAGGAGGGATGGTGGGGGTAAACAAGTGGCAATGGACAGTGAGAGGGAGGGGGAGATTAGGGGTAAAGAAGTGACCAGGGATAACGGGAGGGAGGGCGGGGGTAAACAAGTGACAACGGGAGGAAGGGTGGGGGTAAACAAGTGGCAATGGACAGTGGGAGGGTGGGGGAGATCGGGGGTAAAGAAGTGACCAGGTATAACGGGAGGGAGGGAGGGCGGGGGTAAACAAGTGACAACGGGAGGGAGGGTGGGTCTAAACAAGTGGCAATGGACAGTGGGAGGGAGGGGGAGATTGGGGGTAAACAAGTGACCATGGATAATGGGAGGGAGGGAGGGAGGGGGTAAATAAGTGACAACGGGAGGGAGGGTGGGGGTAAACAAGTGGCAATGGACAGTGGGAGGGAGGGGGAGATTGGGGGGAAACAAGTGACCATGGATAACGGGAGGGAGGGAGGGCAGGGGTAAACAAGTGACAACGGGAGGGAGGGTGGGGGTAAACAAGTGGCAATGGACAGTGGGAGGGAGGGGGAGATTGGGGGAAACAAGTGACCAGGGATAACGGGAGGGAGGGAGGGCGGGGGTAAACAAGTGACAACGTGAGGGAGGGTGGGGGTAAACAAGTGGCAATGGACAGTGGGAGGGAGGGGAGATCGGGGGTAAAGAAGTGACCAGGGATAACGGGAGGGAGGGAGGGCGGGGGTAAGAAGTGACAACGGGAGGGAGGGTGGGGGTAAACAAGTGGCAATGGACAGTGGGAGGGAGGGGGACATTGGGGGTAAACAAGTGACCACGGATAACGGGAGGGAGGGAGGGCGGGGGTAAACAAGTGACAACGGGAGGGAGGGTGGAGGTAAACAAGTGGCAATGGATAACGGGAGGAAGGGAGGGCTGGGGTAAACAAGTGACAACGGGAGGGAGGGTGGGGGTGTAAACAAGTGGCAATGGACAGTGGGAGGGAGGGGGAGATTGGGGGAAACAAGTGACCACGGATAACGGGGAAGGAGGGAGGGCGGGGGTAAACAAGTGACAACGGGAGGGTGGGTGGGGTAAACAAGTGGCAATGGACGGTGGTAGGGAGGGGGAGATCGGGGGTAAAGAAGTGACCAGGGATAACGTGAGGGAGGGAGGACGGGGATAAACAAGTGACAACGGGAGGGAGGGTGGGTGTAAACAAGTGACAATGGACAGTGGGAGGGAGGGTGAGATTGGGGGGAAACAAGTGACCACGGATAACGGGAGGGAGGGAGGGTGGGGGTAAACAAGTGACAACGGGAGGGAGGGTGGGGGTAAACCAGTGGCAATGGACAGTGGGAGGGAGGGGGAGATTGGGGGAAACTAGTGACCTTGGATAACGGGAGGGAGGGCGGGGGTAAACAAGTGACAATGGGAGGGAGGGTGGGGGTAAACAAGTAGCAATGGACAGTGGGAGGGAGGGGGAGATTGGGGGAAACAAGTTACCAGTGATAACGTGAGTGAGGGAGGGCAGGGGTAAACAAGTGACAACGGGAAGGAAGTTGGGGGTAAACAAGTGGCAATGGATAACGGGAGGAAGGGAGGGCTGGGGTAAACAAGTGACAACGGGAGGGAGGATGGGGGTAAACAAGTGGCAATGGATAACGGGAGGAAGGGAGGGCTGGGATAAACAAGTGACAACGGGAGGGAGGGTGGGGGTGTAAACAAGTGGCAATGGACAGTGGGAGGGAGGGGGAGATTGGGGGAAACAAGTGACCACGGATAACGGGAAGGAGGGAGGGCGGGGGTAAACAAGTGACAACGGGAGGGTGGGTGGGGGTAAACAAGTGGCAATGGACGGTGGTAGGGAGGGGGAGATCGGGGGTAAAGAAGTGACCAGGGATAACGTGAGGGAGGGAGGGACGGGGATAAACAAGTGACAACGGGAGGGAGGGTGGATGTAAACAAGTGGCAATGGACAGTGGGAGGGAGGGTGAGATTGGGGGAAACAAGTGACCACGGATAACGGGGAGGGAGGGAGGGTGGGGGTAAACAAGTGACAACGGGAGGGAGGGTGGGGGTAAACCAGTGGCAATGGACAGTGGGAGGGAGGGGGAGATAGGGGGTAAAGAAGTGACCAGGGATAACGGGAGGGAGGGAGGGCGGGGGTAAAGAAGTGACAACGGGAGGGAGGGTGGGGGTAAACAAGTGGCAATGGACAGTGGGAGGGAGGGGGACATTGGGGGTAAACAAGTGACCACGGATAACGGGAGGGAGGGAGGGCGGGGGTAAACAAGTGACAACGGGAGGGAGGGTGGGGGTAAACAAGTGGCAATGGATAACGGGAGGAAGGGAGGGCTGGGGTAAACAAGTGACAACGGGAGGGAGGGTGGGGGTGTAAACAAGTGGCAATGGACAGTGGGAGGGAGGGGGAGTTCGGGGGTAAACAAGTGACCACGGATAACGGGAGGAAGGGAGGGCGGGGGTAAACAAGTGACAACGGGACGGAGTGTGGCTGTAAACAAGTGGCAATAGACAGTGGGAGGGAGGGGGAGATCAGGGGTAAAGAAGTGATCAGGGATAACGGGAAGGAGGGAGGGCGGGGGTAAACAAGTGACAACGGGACGGTGGGTGGGGGTAAACAAGTGGCAATGGACAGTGGTAGGGAGGGGGAGATCGGGGGTAAAGAAGTGACCAGGGATAACGGGAGGGAGGGATGACGGGGGTAAACAAGTGACAACGGGAGGGAGGGTGGGGGTAAACAAGTGGCAATTGTCAGTGGGAGGGAGGGGGAGATTGGGGGGAAACAAGTGACCACGGATAACGGGAGGGAGGGAGGGTGGGGGTAAACAAGTGACAACGGGAGGGAGGGTGGGGGTAAATCAGTGGCAATGGACAGTGGGAGGGAGGGGGAGATTGGGGGAAACAAGTGACCATGGAAAACGGGAGGGAGGGCGGGGGTAAACAAGTGACAATGGGAGGGAGGGTGGGGGTAAACAAGTAGCAATGGAAAGTGGGAGGGAGGGGGAGATTGGGGGGAAACAAGTTACCAGGGATAACGGGAGGGAGGGAGAGCAGGGGTAAACAAGTGACAACGGGAGGGAAGTTGGGGGTAAACAAGTGGCAATGGACAGTGGGAGGGAGGGGGACATTGGGGGGAAACAAGTGACCAGGGATAACGGGAGGGAGGGAGGGCGGGGGTAAACAAGTGACAACGTGAGGGAGGGTGGGGGTAAACAAGTGGCAATGGACAGTGGGAGGGAGGGGGAGATCGGGGGTAAAGAAGTGACCAGGGATAACGGGAGGGAGGGAGGGCGGGGGTAAAGAAGTGACAACGGGAGGGAGGGTGGGGGTAAACAAGTGGCAATGGACAGTGGGAGGGAGGGGGACATTGGGGGTAAACAAGTGACCACGGATAACGGGAGGGAGGGAGGGCGGGGGTAAACAAGTGACAACGGGAGGGAGGGTGGGGGTAAACAAGTGGCAATGGATAACGGGAGGAAGGGAGGGCTGGGGTAAACAAGTGACAACGGGAGGGAGGGTGGGGGTGTAAACAAGTGGCAATGGACAGTGGGAGGGAGGGGGAGATTGGGGGAAACAAGTGACCACGGATAACGGGAAGGAGGGAGGGCGGGGGTAAACAAGTGACAACGGGAGGGTGGGTGGGGGTAAACAAGTGGCAATGGACGGTGGTAGGGAGGGGGAGATCGGGGGTAAAGAAGTGACCAGGGATAACGTGAGGGAGGGAGGACGGGGATAAACAAGTGACAACGGGAGGGAGGGTGGGTGTAAACAAGTGGCAATGGACAGTGGGAGGGAGGGTGAGATTGGGGGGAAACAAGTGACCACGGATAACGGGAGGGAGGGAGGGTGGGGGTAAACAAGTGACAACGGGAGGGAGGGTGGGGGTAAACCAGTGGCAATGGACAGTGGGAGGGAGGGGGAGATTGGGGGAAACAAGTGACCTTGGATAACGGGAGGGAGGGCGGGGGTAAACAAGTGACAATGGGAGGGAGGGTGGGGGTAAACAAGTAGCAATGGACAGTGGGAGGGAGGGGGAGATTGGGGGAAACAAGTTACCAGGGATAACGTGAGGGAGGGAGGGCAGGGGTAAACAAGTGACAACGGGAAGGAAGTTGGGGGTAAACAAGTGGCAATGGATAACGGGAGGAAGGGAGGGCTGGGGTAAACAAGTGACAACGGGAGGGAGGGTGGGGGTAAACAAGTGGCAATGGATAACGGGAGGAAGGGAGGGCTGGGGTAAACAAGTGACAACGGGAGGGAGGGTGGGGGTGTAAACAAGTGGCAATGGACAGTGGGAGGGAGGGGGAGATTGGGGGAAACAAGTGACCACTGATAACGGGAAGGAGTGAGGGCGGGGGTAAACAAGTGACAACGGGAGGGTGGGTGGGGGTAAACAAGTGGCAATGTACGGTGGTAGGGAGGGGGAGATCGGGGGTAAAGAAGTGACCAGGGATAACGTGAGGGAGGGAGGACGGGGATAAACAAGTGACAACGGGAGGGAGGGTGGGTGTAAACAAGTGGCAATGGACAGTGGGAGGGAGGGTGAGATTGGGGGGAAACAAGTGACCACGGATAACGGGAGGGAGGGAGGGTGGGGGTAAACAAGTGACAACGGGAGGGAGGGTGGGGGTAAACCAGTGGCAATAGACAGTGGGAGGGAGGGTGAGATCGGGGGTAAAGAAGTGACCAGGGATAACGGGAGGGAGGGAGGGCGGGGGTAAAGAAGTGACAACGGGAGGGAGGGTGGGGGTAAACAAGTGGCAATGGACAGTGGGAGGGAGGGGGACATTGGGGGTAAACAAGTGACCACGGATAACGGGAGGGAGGGAGGGCGGGAGTAAACAAGTGACAACGGGAGGGAGGGTGGGGGTAAACAAGTGGCAATAGATAACGGGAGGAAGGGAGGGCTGGGGTAAACAAGTGACAACGGGAGGGAGGGTGGGGGTGTAAACAAGTGGCAATGGACAGTGGGAGGGAGGGGGAGATTGGGGGGAAACAAGTGACCACGGATAACGGGAAGGAGGGAGGGCGGGGGTAAACAAGTGACAACGGGAGGGTGGGTGGGGGTAAACAATTGGCAATGGACGGTGGTAGGGAGGGGGAGATCGGGGGTAAAGAAGTGACCAGGGATAACGTGAGGGAGGGAGGACAGGGATAAACAAGTGACAACGGGAGGGAGGGTGGGTGTAAACAAGTGGCAATGGACAGTGGGAGGGAGGGTGAGATTGGGGGAAACAAGTGACCACGGATAACGGGAGGGAGGGAGGGTGGGGGTAAACAAGTGACAACGGGAGGGAGGGTGGGGGTAAACCAGTGGCAATGGACAGTGGGAGGGAGGGGGAGATTGGGGGAAACAAGTGACCTTGGATAACGGGAGGGAGGGCGGGGGTAAACAAGTGACAATGGGAGGGAGGGTGGGGGTAAACAAGTAGCAATGGACAGTGGGAGGGAGGGGGAGATTGGGGGAAACAAGTTACCAGGGATAACGTGAGGGAGGGAGGGCAGGGGTAAACAAGTGACAACGGGAAGGAAGTTGGGGGTAAACAAGTGGCAATGGATAACGGGAGGAAGGGAGGGCTGGGGTAAACAAGTGACAACGGGAGGGAGGCTGGGGGTAAACAAGTGGCAATGGATAACGGGAGGAAGGGAGGGCTGGGGTAAACAAGTGCCAACGGGAGGGAGGGTGGGGGTGTAAACAAGTGGCAATGGACAGTGGGAGGGAGGGGGAGATTGGGGGAAACAAGTGACCACGGATAACGGGAAGGAGGGAGGGCGGGGGTAAACAAGTGACAACGGGAGGGTGGGTGGGGGTAAACAAGTGGCAATGGACGGTGGTAGGGAGGGGAGATCGGGGGTAAAGAAGTGACCAGGGATAACGTGAGGGAGGGAGGACGGGGATAAACAAGTGACAACGGGAGGGAGGGTGGGTGTAAACAAGTGGCAATGGACAGTGGGAGGGAGGGTGAGATTAGGGGGAAACAAGTGACCACGGATAACGGGAGGGAGGGAGGGTGGGGGTAAACAAGTGACAACGGGAGGGAGGGTGGGGGTAAACCAGTGGCAATGGACAGTGGGAGGGAGGGGGAGATCGGGGGTAAAGAAGTGACCAGGGATAACGGGAGGGAGGGAGGGCGGGGGTAAAGAAGTGACAACGGGAGGGAGTGTGGGGGTAAACAAGTGGCAATGGACAGTGGGAGGGAGGGGGACATTGGGGGTAAACAAGTGACCACGGATAACGGGAGGGAGGGAGGGCGGGGGTAAACAAGTGACAACGGGAGGGAGGGTGGGGGTAAACAAGTGGCAATGGATAACGGGAGGAAGGGAGGGCTGGGGTAAACAAGTGACAACGGGAGGGAGGGTGGGGGTGTAAACAAGTGGCAATGGACAGTGGGAGGGAGGGGAGATTGGGGGAAACAAGTGACCACGGATAACGGGAAGGAGGGAGGGCGGGGGTAAACAAGTGACAACGGGAGGGTGGGTGGGGGTAAACAAGTGACAATGGACGGTGGTAGGGAGGGGAGATCGGGGGTAAAGAAGTGACCAGGGATAACGTGAGGGAGGGAGGACGGGGATAAACAAGTGACAACGGGAGGGAGGGTGGGTGTAAACAAGTGGCAATGGACAGTGGGAGGGAGGGTGAGATTGGGGGAAACAAGTGACCACGGATAACGGGAGGGAGGGAGGGTGGGGGTAAACAAGTGACAACGGGAGGGAGGGTGGGGGTAAACCAGTGGCAATGGACAGTGGGAGGGAGGGGGAGATTGGGGGAAACAAGTGACCTTGGATAACGGGAGGGGAGGGCGGGGGTAAACAAGTGACAATGGGAGGGAGGGTGGGGGTAAACAAGTAGCAATGGACAGTGGGGGGTAGGGGGAGATTGGGGGAAACAAGTTACCAGGGATAACAGGAGGGAGGGAGGGCAGGGGTAAACAAGTGACAACGGGAAGGAAGTTGGGGGTAAACATGTGGCAATGGACAGTGGGAGGGAGGGGAGATTGGGGGTAAAGAAGTGACCACTGATAACAGGAGGGAGGGAGGGCGGGGGTAAACAAGTGACAACGGGAGGGAGGGTGGGGGTAAACAAGTGGCAATGGACATTGGGAGGGAGGGGAGATTGGGGATAAACAAGTGACCACGGATAACGGGAGGGAGGGAGGGCGGGGGTAAACAAGTGACAACGGGAGGGAGTGTGGCTGTAAACAAGTGGCAATAGACAGTGGGAGGGAGGGGGAGATCAGGGGTAAAGAAGTGATCAGGGATAACGGGAGGGAGGAAGGGAGGGGGTAAACAAGTGACAACGGGAGGGTGGGTGGGGGTAAACAAGTGGCAATGGACAGTGGTAGGGAGGGGGAGATCAGGGGTAAAGAAGTGACCAGGGATAACGGGAGGGAGGGAGTACGGGGATAAACAAGTGAAAACGGGATAGAGGGTGGGGGTAAACAAGTGGCAATGGACAGTGGGAGGGAGGGGGAGAGTGGGTGGAAACAATAGACAACGGATAACGGGAGGGAGGGAGGGTGGGGGTAAACAAGTGACAACGGGAGGGAGGGTGGGGATAAACCAGTGGCAATGGACAGTGGGAGGGAGGGGGAGATTGGGGGAAACAAGTGACCATGGATAACGGGAGGGAGGGCGGGGGTAAACAAGTGACAATGGGAGGGAGGGTGGGGGTAAACAAGTAGCAATGGACAGTGGGAGGGAGGGGGAGATTGGGGGAAACAAGTTACCAGGGATAACAGGAGGGAGGGAGGGCAGGGGTAAACAAGTGACAACGGGAGGGAAGTTGGGGGTAAACAAGTGGCAATGGACAGTGGGAGGGAGGGGGAGATTGGGGGTAAAGAAGTGACCACTGATAACAGGAGGGAGGGAGGGCGAGGGTAAACAAGTGACAACGGGAGGGAGGGTGGGGGTAAACAAGTGGCAATGGACAGTGGGAGGGAGGGGGAGATCGGGGGTAAAGAAGTGACAAGGGATAACGGGAGGGAGGGCGGGTGTAAAGAAGTGACAATGGGAGGGAGGGTGGTGGTAAACAAGTGGCAATGGACAGTGGGAGGGAGGGGGAGATTGGGGGTAAGCAAGTGACCACTGATAACGGGAGGGAGGGAGGACGGGGGTAAACAAGTGACAACGGGACGGAGGGTGGGGGTAAACAAGTGGCAATGGACAGTGGGAGGGAGGGGGAAATCAGTGGTAAACAAGTGACCACGGACCACGGGAGGGAGGGCGGGGGTAAACAGGTGACAACGGGAGGGAGGGTGGGGGTAAACAAGTGGCAATGGACAGTGGGAGGGAGCAGGAGATCGGGGGTAAACAAGTGACCACGGATAACGGGAGGGAGGGAGGGCGGGGGTAAACAAGTGACAACTAGAGGGAGTGTGTGAGGTGGGGGTAAACAAGTGACCACGGATAACGGGAGGGAGGGTGGGGGTAAACAAGTGGCAATGGGCAGTGGGAGGGAGGGGGAGAACGTGGGTAAACAAGTGACCACGGGAGGGAGTGTGTGAGGTGGGGGTAAACAAGTGACCACGGATAACGGGAGGGAGGGTGGGGTTAAACAACTGACAACTGGAGGGAGGGTGGGGGTAAACAAGTGGCAATGGACAGTGGGACAGAGGGGGAGATCGGGGGTAAACAAGTGACCACGGATAACGGGAGGGAGTGAGGACGGGGGTAAACAAGTGACAACGGGAGGGAGGGTGGGGGTGTAAACAAGTGGCAATGTACAGTGGGAGGGAGGGGGAGATTGGGGATAAACAAGTGACCACGGATAACGGGAGGGAGGGAGGGGGGGGGTAAACAAGTGACAACGGGAGGGTGAGTGGGTGTAAACAAGTGGCAATGGACAGTGGTAGGGAGGGGGAGATCGGGGGTAAAGAAGTGACCAGGGATAACGGGAGGGAGGGAGGACGGGGATAAACAAGTGACAACGGGAGGGAGGGTGGGGGTAAACAAGTGGCAATGGACAGTGGGAGGGAGGGTGAGATTGGGGGAAACAAGTGACCATGGATAACGGGAGGGAGGGCGGGGGTAAACAAGTGACAATGGGAGGGAGGGTGGGGGTAAACAAGTAGCAATGGACAGTGGGAGGGAGGGGGAGATTGGGGGAAACAAGTTACCAGGGATAACGGGAGGGAGGGAGGGAGGGCAGGGGTAAACAAGTGACAACGGGAAGGAAGTTGGGGGTAAACATGTGGCAATGGACAGTGGGAGGGAGGGGGAGATTGGGGGTAACGAAGTGACCACTGATAACAGGAGGGAGGGAGGGCGGGGCTAAACAAGTGACAACGGGAGCGAGGGTGGGGGTAAACAAGTGGCAATGGACATTGGGAGGTAGGGGGAGATTGGGGATAAACAAGTGACCACGGATAACGGGAGGGAGGGAGGGCGGGGGTAAACAAGTGACAACGGGAGGGAGTGTGGCTGTAAACAAGTGGCAATAGACAGTGGGAGGGAGGGGGAGAACAGGGGTAAAGAAGTGATCAGGGATAACGGGAGGGAGGGAGGGCGGGGGTAAACAAGTGACAACGGGAGGGTGGGTGGGGGTAAACAAGTGGCAATGGACAGTGGTAGGGAGGGGGAGATCAGGGGTAAAGAAGTGACCAGGGATAACGGGAGGGAGGGAGTACGGGGATAAACAAGTGAAAACGGGAGGGAGGGTGGGGGTAAACAAGTGGCAATGGACAGTGGGAGGGAGGGGAGATTGGGGGAAACAAGTGACCACGGATAACGGGAGGGAGGGAGGGTGGGGGTAAACAAGTGACAACGGGAGGGAGGGTGGGGATAAACCAGTGGCAATGGACAGTGGGAGGGAGGGGAGATTGGGGGGAAACAAGTGACCATGGATAACGGGAGGGAGGGCGGGTGGGGGTAAACAAGTGACAATGGGAGGGAGGGTGGGTGGGGGTAAACAAGTAGCAATGGACAGTGGGAGGGAGGGGGAGATTGGGGGGAAACAAGTTACCAGGGATAACGGGAGGGAGGGAGGGCAGGGGTAAACAAGTGACAACGGGAGGGAGGGTGGGGGTAAACAAGTGGCAATGGACAGTGGGAGGGAGGGGAAATCAGTGGTAAACAAGTGACCACGGACCACGGGAGGGAGGGCGGGGGTAAACAGGTGACAACGGGAGGGAGGGTGGGGGTAAACAAGTGGCAATGGACAGTGGGAGGGAGCAGGAGATCGGGGGTAAACAAGTGACCACGGATAACGGGAGGGAGGGAGGGCGGGGGTAAACAAGTGACAACTAGAGTGAGTGTGTGAGGTGGGGGTAAACAAGTGACCACGGATAACGGGAGGGAGGTTGGGTGTAAACAAGTGGCAATGGACAGTGGGAGGGAGGGGGAGAACGTGGGTAAACAAGTGACCACGGGAGGGAGTGTGTGAGGTGGGGGTAAACAAGTGACCACGGATAACGGGAGGGAGGGTGGGGGTAAACAACTGACAACGGGAGGGAGGGTGGGGGTAAACAAGTGGCAATGGACAGTGGGACAGAGGGGTAGATCAGGGGTAAACGAGTGACCACGGATAACAGGAGGATGGAGGGTAGTGGTAAACAGGTGACAACGGGAGGGAGGGTGGGGGTAAACAAGTGGCAATGGACAGTGGGAGAGAGGGGAGATCGGGGGTAAAGAAGTGACCACAGATAACGGGAGGGAGGGAGGGCGGGGGTAAACAAGTGACAACGGCAGGGAGGGTGGGGGTAAACAAGTGACAATGGGAGGGAGCAGAAACCGCAGACTTCTCCTAATTCTTTGATACTGCCAGTACGCACACATCTTCTGACGATGTCCCTCTTGCTTGGCACGCAGCACACCCTGCCATTGAGTATGGCATTATTTTGTAAAGCGCCAGCTGGGCCGGTAGGTATACTGACACTTCAGGGCGCTTAATAAACATACACATAGCTAAATCAAGTGTAGAGAAAGTGATATTCTATCTTTGTTGGTTAGATAATGCACATGACCTGCAGCAGAAGTTAAAACCAGAAACAAATCTCACATAAGGTGACGTTATACCCAATGCGCTCCTAATGGGACCCAAAGACCCTCAACTCCTGCCCCCTCTCTTCCGGTCTCACTGATACTCTGTCACCGTGGCCCAGCCAAAACCAACACGGCCAGCGCACTAGAACCGCGACCTGCACCCAACCCTCCCTATCAAATATACGATAAGGCTTTTGGGGTTGACAGAGCGTGGCAGATGACTCCGCCACCTTTCCATGTCAATGGTTTCAGGAGTCCTGAAAACACTGACATGAGGGAGGGCAGGGGTAAACAAGTGACAATGTTAACAAGTGGCAATGGACAGTGGGAGGGAGAGGGAGATCGGGGGTAAAGAAGTGACCAGGGATAACGGGAGGGAGGGAGGGCGGGGGTAAACAAGTGACAACGGGAGGAAGGGTGGGGGTAAACAAGTGGCAATGGACAGTGGGAGGGAGGGGGAGATCGGGGGTAAAGAAGTGACCAGGGATAATGGGAGGGAGGGAGGGCGGGGGTAAACACGTGACAACGGGAGGGAGGGTGGGGGTAAACAAGTAGCAATGGACAGTGGGAGGGAGGGGGAGATCAGGGGTAAAGAAGTGATCAGGGATAACGGGAGGGAGGCAGGGCGGGGGTAAACAAGTGACAACGGGAGGGTGGGTGGGGGTAAACAAGTGGCAATGGACAGTGGTAGGGAGGGGGAGATCAGGGGTAAAGAAGTGACCAGGGATAACGGGAGGGAGGGAGTACGGGGATAAACAAGTGAAAACGGGAGGGAGGGTGGGGGTAAACAAGTGGCAATGGACAGTGGGAGGGAGGGGGAGATTGGAGGGAAACAAGTGACCACGGATAACGGGAGGGAGGGAGGGTGGGGGTAAACAAGTGACAACGGGAGGGAGGGTGGGGATAAACCAGTGGCAATGGACAGTGGGAGGGAGGGGGAGATTGGGGGAAACAAGTGACCATGGATAACGGGAGGGAGGGCGGGGGTAAACAAGTGACAATGGGAGGGAGGGTGGGGGTAAACAAGTAGCAATGGACAGTGGGAGGGAGGGGGAGATTGGGGGGAAACAAGTTACCAGGGATAACGGGAGGGAGGGAGGGCAGGAGTAAACAAGTGACAACGGGAGGGAAGTTGGGGGTAAACAAGTGGCAATGGACAGTGGGAGGGAGGGGGAGATTGGGGGTAAAGAAGTGACCACTGATAACAGGAGGGAGGGAGGGCGAGGGTAAACAAGTGACAACGGGAGGGAGGGTGGGGGTAAACAAGTGGCAATGGACAGTGGGAGGGAGGGGGAGATCGGGGGTAAAGAAGTGACAAGGGATAACGGGAGGGAGGGCGGGAGGGCGGGGGTAAAGAAGTGACAATGGGAGGGAGGGTGGTGGTAAACAAGTGGCAATGGACAGTGGGAGGGAGGGGGAGATTGGGGGTAAGCAAGTGACCACGGATAACGGGAGGGAGGGAGGACGGGGGTAAACAAGTGACAACGGGAGGGAGGGTGGGGGTAAACAAGTGGCAATGGACAGTGGGAGGGAGGGGAAATCAGTGGTAAACAAGTGACCACGGACCACGGGAGGGAGGAGCGGGGGTAAACAGGTGACAACGGGAGGGAGGGTGGGGGTAAACAAGTGGCAATGGACAGTGGGAGGGAGCAGGAGATCGGGGGTAAACAAGTGACCACGGATAACGGGAGGGAGGGAGGGCGGGGGTAAACAAGTGACAACTAGAGGGAGTGTGTGAGGTGGGGGTAAACAAGTGACCACGGATAACGGGAGGGAGGGTGGGGGTAAACAAGTGGCAATGGACAGTGGGAGGGAGGGGGAGAACGTGGGTAAACAAGTGACCACGGGAGGCAGTGTGTGAGGTGGGGGTAAACAAGTGACCACGGATAACGGGAGGGAGGGTGGGGGTAAACAACTGACAACGGGAGGGAGGGTGGGGGTAAACAAGTGGCAATGGACAGTGGGACAGAGGGGGAGATCGGGGGTAAACAAGTGACCACGGATAACAGGAGGATGGAGGGTAGTGGTAAACAGGTGACAACGGGAGGGAGGGTGGGGGTAAACATGTGGCAATGGACAGTGGGAGGGAGGGGGAGATTGGGGGTAAGCAAGTGACCACGGATAACGGGAGGGAGAGAGGACGGGGGTAAACAAGTGAAAACGGGAGGGAGGGTGGGGTAAACAAGTGGCAATGGACAGTGGGAGGGAGGGGGAAATCAGTGGTAAACAAGTGACCACGGACCACGGGAGGGAGGGCGGGGGTAAACAGGTGACAACGGGAGGGAGGGTGGGGGTAAACAAGTGGCAATGGACAGTGGGAGGGAGCAGGAGATCGGGGGTAAACAAGTGACCATGGATAACGGGAGGGAGGGAGGGCGGGGGTAAACAAGTGACAACTAGAGGGAGTGTGTGAGGTGGGGGTAAACAAGTGACCACGGATAACGGGAGGGAGGTTGGGTGTAAACAAGTGGCAATGGACAGTGGGAGGGAGGGGGAGAACGTGGGTAAACAAGTGACCACGGGAGGGAGTGTGTGAGGTGGGGGTAAACAAGTGACCACGGATAACGGGAGGGAGGGTGGGGGTAAACAACTGACAACGGGAGGGAGGGTGGGTGGGGGTAAACAAGTGGCAATGGACAGTGGGACAGAGGGGGAGATCGGGGGTAAACGAGTGACCACGGATAACAGGAGGATGGAGGGTAGTGGTAAACAGGTGACAACGGGAGGGAGGGTGGGGGTAAACAAGTGGCAATGGACAGTGGGAGGGAGGGGAGATCGGGGGTAAAGAAGTGACCACAGATAACGGGAGGGAGGGAGGGCGGGGGTAAACAAGTGACAACGGCAGGGAGGGTGGGGGTAAACAAGTGACAATGTGAGGGAGCAGAAACCGCAGACTTCTCCTAATTCTTTGATACTGCCAGTACGCACACATCTTCTGACGATGTCCCTCTTGCTTGGCACGCAGCACACCCTGCCATTGAGTATGGCATTATTTTGTAAAGCGCCAGCTGGGCCGGTAGGTATACTGACACTTCAGGGCGCTTAATAAACATACACATAGCTAAATCAAGTGTAGAGAAAGTGATATTCTTTCTTTGTTGGTTAGATAATGCACATGACCTGCAGCAGAAGTTAAAACCAGAAACAAATCTCACATAAGGTGACGTTATACCCAATGCGCTCCTAATGGGACCCAAAGACCCTCAACCCCCGCCCCCTCTCTTCCGGTCTCACTGATACTCTGTCACCGTGGCCCAGCCAAAACCAACATGGCCAGCGCACTAGAACCGCGACCTGCACCCAACCCTCCCTATCAAATATACGATAAGGCTTTTGGGGTTGACAGAGCATGGCAGATGACTCCGCCACCTTTCCATGTCAATGGTTTCAGGAGTCCTGAAACCACTGACATGAGGGAGGGCAGGGGTAAACAAGTGACAATGTTAACAAGAGGCAATGGACAGTGGGAGGGAGAGGGAGATCGGGGGTAAAGAAGTGACCAGGGATAACGGGAGGGAGGGAGGGCGGGGGTAAACAAGTGACAACGGGAGGAAGGGTGGGGGTAAACAAGTGGCAATGGACAGTGGGAGGGAGGGGGAGATCGGGGTTAAAGAAGTGACCAGGGATAATGGGAGGGAGGGAAGGTGGGGTAAACAAGTGACAACGGGAGGGAGGGTGGGGCTAAACAAGTGGCAATGGACAGTGGGAGGGAGGGGGAGATTGGGGGTAAACAAGTGACCACGGATAACGGGAGGGAGGGAGGGCGGGGGTAAACAAGTGACAACGGGAGGGAGGGTGGGGGTAAACAAGTGGCAATGGACAGTGGGAGGGAGGGGGAGATTGGGGGAAACAAGTGACCATGGATAACGGTAGGGAGGGAGGGTGGGGGTAAACAAGTGACAACGGGAAGGAAGTTGGGGGTAAACATGTGGCAATGGACAGTGGGAGGGAGGGGGAGATTGGGGGTAAAGAAGTGACCACTGATAACAGGAGGGAGGGAGGGCGGGGGTAAACACGTGACAACGGGAGGGAGGGTGGGGGTAAACAAGTAGCAATGGACAGTGGGAGGGAGGGGGAGATTGGGGGAAACAAGTTACCAGGGATAACGGGAGGGAGGGAGGGCAGGGGTAAACAAGTGACAACGGGAAGGAAGTTGGGGGTAAACATGTGGCAATGGACAGTGGGAGGGAGGGGGAGATTGGGGGTAAAGAAGTGACCACTGATAACAGGAGGGAGGGAGGGCGGGGGTAAACAAGTGACAACGGGAGGGAGGGTGGGGGTAAACAAGTGGCAATGGACATTGGAAGGGAGGGGGAGATTGGGGATAAACAAGTGACCACGGATAACGGGAGGGAGGGAGGGCGGGGGTAAACAAGTGACAACGGGAGGGAGTGTGGCTGTAAACAAGTGGCAATAGACAGTGGGAGGGAGGGGGAGAACAGGGGTAAAGAAGTGATCAGGGATAACGGGAGGGTCGTGAGGGCGGGGGTAAACAAGTGACAACGGGAGGGTGGGTGGGGGTAAACAAGTGGCAATGGACAGTGGTAGGGAGGGGGAGATCGGGGGTAAAGAAGTGACTAGGGATAACAGGAGGGAGGGAGTACGGGGATAAACAAGTGAAAACGGGAGGGAGGGTGGGGGTAAACAAGTGGCAATGGACAGTGGGAGGGAGGGGGAGATTGGGGGGAAACAAGTGACCACGGATAACGGGAGGGAGGGAGGATGGGGGTAAACAAGTGACAACGGGAGGGAGGGTGGGGATAAACCAGTGGCAATGGACAGTGGGAGGGAGGGGAGATTGGGGGAAACAAGTGACCATGGATAACGGGAGGGAGGGCGGGGGTAAACAAGTGACAATGGGAGGGAGGGTGGGGGTAAACAAGTAGCAATGGACAGTGGGAGGGAGGGGGAGATTGGGGGAAACAAGTTACCAGGGATAGAGGGAGGGAGGGCAGGGGTAAACAAGTGACAACGGGAGGGAAGTTGGGGGTAAACAAGTGGCAATGGACAGTGGGAGGGAGGGGGAGATTGGGGGTAAAGAAGTGACCACTGATAACAGGAGGGAGGGAGGGCGAGGGTAAACAAGTGACAACGGGAGGGAGGGTGGGGGTAAACAAGTGGCAATGGACAGTGGGAGGGAGGGGGAGATCGGGGGTAAAGAAGTGACAAGGGATAACGGGAGGGAGGGCGGGAGGGCGGGGGTAAAGAAGTGACAATGGGAGGGAGGGTGGTGGTAAACAAGTGGCAATGGACAGTGGGAGGGAGGGGGAGATTGGGGGTAAGCAAGTGACCACGGATAACGGGAGGGAGGGAGGACGGGGGTAAACAAGTGACAACGGGAGGGAGGGTGGGGTTAAACAAGTGGCAATGGACAGTGGGAGGGAGGGGGAAATCAGTGGTAAACAAGTGACCACGGACCACGGGAGGGAGGGCGGGGGTAAACAGGTGACAACGGGAGGGAGGGTGGGGGTAAACAAGTGGCAATGGACAGTGGGAGGGAGCAGGAGATCGGGGGTAAACAAGTGACCACGGATAACGGGAGGGAGGGAGGGAGGGCGGGCGTAAACAAGTGACAACTAGAGGGAGTGTGTGAGGTGGGGGTAAACAAGTGACCACGGATAACGGTAGGGAGGTTGGGGGTAAACAAGTGGCAATGGACAGTGGGACCGAGGGGGAGAACGTGGGTAAACAAGTGACCACGGGAGGGAGTGTGTGAGGTGGGGGTAAACAAGTGACCACGGATAACGGGAGGGAGGGTGGGGGTAAACAACTGACAACGGGAGGGAGGGTGGGGGTAAACAAGTGGCAATGGACAGTGGGACAGAGGGGGAGATCGGGGGTAAACAAGTGACCACGGATAACAGGAGGATGGAGGGTAGTGGTAAACAGGTGACAACGGGAGGGAGGGTGGGGGTAAACAAGTGGCAATGGACAGTGGGAGGGAGGGGGAGATTGGGGGTAAGCAAGTGACCACGGATAACGGGAGGGAGGGAGGATGGGGGTAAACAAGTGACAACGGGAGGGAGGGTGGGGGTAAACAAGTGGCAATGGACAGTGGGAGGGAGGGGGAAATCAGTGGTAAACAAGTGACCACGGACCACGGGAGGGAGGGCGGGGGTAAACAGGTGACAACGGGAGGGAGGGTGGGGGTAAACAAGTGGCTATGGACAGTGGGAGGGAGCAGGAGATCGGGGGTAAACAAGTGACCACGGATAACGGGAGGGAGGGAGGGCGGGGGTAAACAAGTGACAACTAGAGGGAGTGTGTGAGGTGGGGTAAACAAGTGACCACGGATAACGGGAGGGAGGTTGGGTGTAAACAAGTGGCAATGGACAGTGGGAGGCAGGGGGAGAACGTGGGTAAACAAGTGACCACGGGAGGGAGTGTGTGAGGTGGGGGTAAACAAGTGACCACGGATAACGGGAGGGAGGGTGGGGGTAAACAACTGACAATGGGAGGGAGGGTGGGGGTAAACAAGTGGCAATGGACAGTGGGACAGAGGGGGAGATCGGGGGTAAACAAGTGACCACGGATAACAGGAGGATGGAGTGTAGTGGTAAACAGGTGACAACGGGAGGGAGGGTGGGGGTAAACAAGTGGCAATGGACAGTGGGAGGGAGGGGGAGATCGGGGGGTAAAGAAGTGACAACAGATAACGGGAGGGAGGGAGGGCGGGGGTAAACAAGTGACAACGGCAGGGAGGGTGGGGGTAAACAAGTGTTAACGGGAGGGAGCAGAACCCGCAGACTTCTCCTAATACTTTGATACTGCCAGTATGCACACATCTTCTGACGATGTCCCTCTTGCTTGGCACGCAGCACACCCTGCCATTGAGTATGGCATTATTTTGTAAAGCGCCAGCTGGGCCGGTAGGTATACTGACACTTCAGGGCGCTTAATAAACATACACATAGCTAAATCAAGTGTAGAGAAAGTGATATTCTATCTTTGTTGGTTAGATAATGCACATGACCTGCAGCAGAAGTTAAAACCAGAAACAAATCTCACATAAGGTGACGTTATACCCAATGCGCTCCTAATGGGACCCAAAGACCCTCAACTCCCGCCCCTCTCTTCCGGTCTTACTGATACTCTGTCACCGTGGCCCAGCCAAAACCAACACGGCCAGCGCACTAGAACCGCGACCTGCACCCAACCCTCCCTATCAAATATACAATAAGGCTTTTGGGGTTGACAGAGCGTGGCAGATGACTCCGCCACCTTTCCATGTCAATGGTTTCAGGAGTCCTGAAACCACTGACATGAGGGAGGGCAGGGGTAAACAAGTGACAATGTTAACAAGTGGCAATGGACAGTGGGAGGGAGAGGGAGATCGGGGGTAAAGAAGTGACCAGGGATAACGGGAGAGAGGGAGGGCGGGGGTAAACAAGTGACAACGGGAGGAAGGGTGGGGGTAAACAAGTGGCAATGGACAGTGGGAGGGAGGGGGAGATCGGGGTAAAGAAGTGACCAGGGATAATGGGAGGGAGGGAGGGCGGGGGTAAACAAGTGACAACGGGAGGGAGGGTGGGGCTAAACAAGTGGCAATGGACAGTGGGAGGGAGGGGGAGATTGGGGGTAAACAAGTGACCACGGATAACGGGAGGGAGGGAGGGCGGGGGTAAACAAGTGACAACGGGAGGGAGGGTGGGGGTAAACAAGTGGCAATGGACAGTGGGAGGGAGGGGGAGATTGGGGGTAAACAAGTGACCATGGATAACGGGAGGGAGGGAGGGTGGGGGTAAACAAGTGACAACGGGAAGGAAGTTGGGGGTAAACATGTGGCAATGGACAGTGGGAGGGAGGGGGAGATTGGGGGTAAAGAAGTGACCACTGATAACAGGAGGGAAGGAGGGCGGGGGTAAACACGTGACAACGGGAGGGAGGGTGGGGGTAAACAAGTAGCAATGGACAGTGGGAGGGAGGGGGAGATCAGGGGTAAAGAAGTGATCAGGGATAACGGGAGGGAGGGAGGGCGGGGGTAAACAAGTGACAACGGGAGGGTGGGTGGGGGTAAACAAGTGGCAATGGACAGTGGTAGGGAGGGGGAGATCAGGGGTAAAGAAGTGACCAGGGATAGCGGGAGGGAGGGAGTACGGGGATAAACAAGTGAAAACGGGAGGGAGGGTGGGCGTAAACAAGTGGCAATGGACAGTGGGAGGGAGGGGGAGATTGGAGGGAAACAAGTGACCACGGATAACGGGAGGGAGGGAGGGTGGGGGTAAACAAGTGACAACGGGAGGGAGGGTGGGGATAAACCAGTGGCACTGGACAGTGGGAGGGAGGGGGAGATTGGGGGAAACAAGTGACCATGGATAACAGGAGGGAGGGCGGGGGTAAACAAGTGGCAATGGACAGTGGGAGGCAGGGGGAGAACGTGGGTAAACAAGTGACCACGGGAGGGAGTGTGTGAGGTGGGGGTAAACAAGTGACCACGGATAACGGGAGGGAGGGTGGGGGTAAACAACTGACAATGGGAGGGAGGGTGGGGGTAAACAAGTGGCAATGGACAGTGGGACAGAGGGGGAGATCGGGGGTAAACAAGTGACCACGGATAACAGGAGGATGGAGGGTAGTGGTAAACAGGTGACAACGGGAGGGAGGGTGGGGGTAAACAAGTGGCAATGGACAGTGGGAGGGAGGGGGAGATCGGGGGTAAAGAAGTGACCACAGATAACGGGAGGGAGGGAGGGCGGGGGTAAACAAGTGACAACGGCAGGGAGGGTGGGGGTAAACAAGTGTTAACGGGAGGGAGCAGAACCCGCAGACTTCTCCTAATACTTTGATACTGCCAGTATGCACACATCTTCTGACGATGTCCCTCTTGCTTGGCACGCAGCACACCCTGCCCTTGAGTATGGCATTATTTTGTAAAGCGCCAGCTGGGCCGGTAGGTATACTGACACTTCAGGGCGCTTAATAAACATACACATAGCTAAATCAAGTGTAGAGAAAGTGATATTCTATCTTTGTTGGTTAGATAATGCACATGACCTGCAGCAGAAGTTAAAACCAGAAACAAATCTCACATAAGGTGACGTTATACCCAATGCGCTCCTAATGGGACCCAAAGACCCTCAACTCCCGCCCCTCTCTTCCGGTCTCACTGATACTCTGTCACCGTGGCCCAGCCAAAACCAACACGGCCAGCGCACTAGAACCGCGACCTGCACCCAACCCTCCCTATCAAATATACGATAAGGCTTTTGGGGTTGACAGAGCGTGGCAGATGACTCCGCCACCTTTCCATGTCAATGGTTTCAGGAGTCCTGAAACCACTGACATGAGGGAGGGCAGGGGTAAACAAGTGACAATGTTAACAAGTGGCAATGGACAGTGGGAGGGAGAGGGAGATCGGGGGTAAAGAAGTGACCAGGGATAACGGGAGAGAGGGAGGGCGGGGGTAAACAAGTGACAACGGGAGGAAGGGTGGGGGTAAACAAGTGGCAATGGACAGTGGGAGGGAGGGGGAGATCGGGGGTAAAGAAGTGACCAGGGATAATGGGAGGGAGGGAGGGCGGGGGTAAACAAGTGACAACGGGAGGGAGGGTGGGGCTAAACAAGTGGCAATGGACAGTGGGAGGGAGGGGGAGATTGGGGGTAAACAAGTGACCACGGATAACGGGAGGGAGGGAGGGCGGGGGTAAACAAGTGACAACGGGAGGGAGGGTGGGGGTAAACAAGTGGCAATGGACAGTGGGAGGGAGGGGGAGATTGGGGGTAAACAAGTGACCATGGATAACGGGAGGGAGGGAGGGTGGGGGTAAACAAGTGACAACGGGAAGGAAGTTGGGGGTAAACATGTGGCAATGGACAGTGGGAGGGAGGGGGAGATTGGGGGTAAAGAAGTGACCACTGATAACAGGAGGGAAGGAGGGCGGGGGTAAACACGTGACAACGGGAGGGAGGGTGGGGGTAAACAAGTAGCAATGGACAGTGGGAGGGAGGGGGAGATCAGGGGTAAAGAAGTGATCAGGGATAACGGGAGGGAGGGAGGGTGGGGGTAAACAAGTGACAACGGGAGGGTGGGTGGAGGTAAACAAGTGGCAATGGACAGTGGTAGGGAGGGGGAGATCAGGGGTAAAGAAGTGACCAGGGATAGCGGGAGGGAGGGAGTACGGGGATAAACAAGTGAAAACGGGAGGGAGGGTGGGCGTAAACAAGTGGCAATGGACAGTGGGAGGGAGGGGGAGATTGGAGGGAAACAAGTGACCACGGATAACGGGAGGGAGGGAGGGTGGGGGTAAACAAGTGACAACGGGAGGGAGGGTGGGGATAAACCAGTGGCAATGGACAGTGGGAGGGAGGGGGAGATTGGGGGGAAACAAGTGACCATGGATAACAGGAGGGAGGGCGGGGGTAAACAAGTGGCAATGGACAGTGGGAGGCAGGGGGAGAACGTGGGTAAACAAGTGACCATGGGAGGGAGTGTGTGAGGTGGGGGTAAACAAGTGACCACGGATAACGGGAGGGAGGGTGGGGGTAAACAACTGACAATGGGAGGGAGGGTGGGGGTAAACAAGTGGCAATGGACAGTGGGACAGTGGGGGAGATCGGGGGTAAACAAGTGACCACGGATGACAGGAGGATGGAGGGTAGTGGTAAACAGGTGACAATGGGAGGGAGGGTGGGGGTAAACAAGTGTCAATGGACAGTGGGAGGGAGGGGGAGATCGGGGGGTAAAGAAGTGACCACAAATAACGGGAGGGAGGGAGGGCGGGGGTAAACAAGTGACAACGGCAGGGAGGGTGGGGGTAAACAAGTGTTAACGGGAGGGAGCAGAACCCGCAGACTTCTCCTAATACTTTGATACTGCCAGTATGCACACATCTTCTGACGATGTCCCTCTTGCTTGGCACGCAGCACACCCTGCCATTGAGTATGGCATTATTTTGTAAAGCGCCAGCTGGGCCGGTAGGTATACTGACACTTCAGGGCGCTTAATAAACATACACATAGCTAAATCAAGTGTAGAGAAAGTGATATTCTATCTTTGTTGGTTAGATAATGCACATGACCTGCAGCAGAAGTTAAAACCAGAAACAAATCTCACATAAGGTGACGTTATACCCAATGCGCTCCTAATGGGACCCAAAGACCCTCAACTCCCGCCCCCTCTCTTCCGGTCTCACTGATACTCTGTCACCGTGGCCCAGCCAAAACCAACACGGCCAGCGCAGTAGAACCGCGACCTGCACCCAACCCTCCCTATCAAATATACGATAAGGCTTTTGGGGTTGACAGAGCGTGGCAGATGACTCCGCCACCTTTCCATGTCAATGGTTTCAGGAGTCCTGAAACCACTGACATGAGGGAGGGCAGGGGTAAACAAGTGACAATGTTAACAAGTGGCAATGGACAGTGGGAGGGAGAGGGAGATCGGGGGTAAAGAAGTGACCAGGGATAACGGGAGAGAGGGAGGGCGGGGTAAACAAGTGACAACGGGAGGAAGGGTGGGGGTAAACAAGTGGCAATGGACAGTGGGAGGGAGGGGGAGATCGGGGGTAAAGAAGTGACCAGGGATAATGGGAGGGAGGGAGGGCGGGGGTAAACAAGTGACAACGGGAGGGAGGGTGGGGCTAAACAAGTGGCAATGGACAGTGAGAGGGAGGGGAGATTGGGGGTAAACAAGTGACCACGGATAACGGGAGGGAGGGAGGGCGGGGGTAAACAAGTGACAACGGGAGGGAGGGTGGGGGTAAACAAGTGGCAATGGACAGTGGGAGGGAGGGGGAGATTGGGGGTAAACAAGTGACCATGGATAACGGGAGGGAGGGAGGGTGGGGGTAAACAAGTGACAACGGGAAGGAAGTTGGGGGTAAACATGTGGCAATGGACAGTGGGAGGGAGGGGGAGATTGGGGGTAAAGAAGTGACCACTGATAACAGGAGGGAAGGAGGGCGGGGGTAAACACGTGACAACGGGAGGGGGTGGGGGTAAACAAGTAGCAATGGACAGTGGGAGGGAGGGGGAGATCAGGGGTAAAGAAGTGATCAGGGATAACGGGAGGGAGGGCGGGGGTAAACAAGTGACAACGGGAGGGTGGGTGGGGGTAAACAAGTGGCAATGGACAGTGGTAGGGAGGGGGAGATCAGGGGTAAAGAAGTGACCAGGGATAGCGGGAGGGAGGGAGTACGGGGATAAACAAGTGAAAACGGGAGGGAGGGTGGGCGTAAACAAGTGGCAATGGACAGTGGGAGGGAGGGGGAGATTGGAGGGAAACAAGTGACCACGGATAACGGGAGGGAGGGAGGGTGGGGGTAAACAAGTGACAACGGGAGGGAGGGTGGGGATAAACCAGTGGCAATGGACAGTGGGAGGGAGGGGGAGATTGGGGGGAAACAAGTGACCATGGATAACAGGAGGGAGGGCGGGGGTAAACAAGTGACAATGGGAGGGAGGGTGGGGGTAAACAAGTAGCAATGGACAGTGGGAGGGAGGGGGAGATTGGGGGGAAACAAGTTACCAGGGATAACGGGAGGGAGGGAGGGCAGGGGTAAACAAGTGACAACGGGAGGGAAGTTGGGGGTAAACAAGTGGCAATGGACAGTGGGAGGGAGGGGGAGATTGGGGGTAAAGAAGTGACCACTGATAACAGGAGGGAGGGAGGGCGAGGGTAAACAAGTGACAACGGGAGGGAGGGTGGGGGTAAACAAGTGGCAATGGACAGTGGGAGGGAGGGGGAGATCGGGGGTAAAGAAGTGACAAGGGATAACGGGAGGGAGGGCGGGAGGGTGGGGGTAAAGAAGTGACAATGGGAGGGAGGGTGGTGGTAAACAAGTGGCAATGGACAGTGGGAGGGAGGGGGAGATTGGGGGTAAGCAAGTGACCACGAATAACGGGAGGGAGGGAGGACGGGGGTAAACAAGTGACAACGGGAGGGAGGGTGGGGGTAAACAAGTGGCAATGGACAGTGGGAGGGAGGGGGAAATCAGTGGTAAACAAGTGACCACGGACCACGGGAGGGAGGGCGGGGGTAAACAGGTGACAACGGGAGGGAGGGTGGGGGTAAACAAGTGGCAATGGACAGTGGGAGGGAGCAGGAGATCGGGGGTAAACAAGTGACCACGGATAACGGGAGGGAGGGAGGGCGGGGGTAAACAAGTGACAACTAGAGGGAGTGTGTGAGGTGGGGGTAAACAAGTGACCGCGGATAACGGGAGGGAGGGTGGGGGTAAACAAGTGGCAATGGACAGTGGGAGGGAGGGGGGAGAACATGGGTAAACAAATGACCACGGGAGGGAGTGTGTGAGGTGGGGGTAAACAAGTGACCACGGATAACGGGAGGGAGGGTGGGGGTAAACAACTGACAACGGGAGGGAGGGTGGGGGTAAACAAGTGGCAATGGACAGTGGGACAGAGGGGGAGATCGGGGGTAAACAAGTGACCATGGATAACAGGAGGATGGAGGGTAGTGGTAAACAGGTGACAACGGGAGGGAGGGTGGGGGTAAACAAGTGGCAATGGACAGTGGGAGGGAGGGGGAGATTGGGGTAAGCAAGTGACCACGGATAACGGGAGGGAGGGAAGACGGGGGTAAACAAGTGACAACGGGAGGGAGGGTGGGGGTAAACAAGTGACAACGGGAGGGAGGGTGGGGGTAAACAAGTGGCAATGGACAGTGGGAGGGAGGGGGAAATCAGTGGTAAACAAGTGACCATGGACCACGGGAGGGAGGGCGGGGGTAAACAGGTGACAACGGGAGGGAGGGTGGGGGTAAACAAGTGGCAATGGACAGTGGGAGGGAGCAGGAGATCGGGGGTAAACAAGTGACCATGGATAACGGGAGAGAGGGAGGGCGGGGGTAAACAAGTGACAACTAGAGGGAGTGTGTGAGGTGGGGGTAAACAAGTGACCACGGATAACGGGAGGGAGGTTGGGTGTAAACAAGTGGCAATGGACAGTGGGAGGGAGGGGGAGAACGTGGGTAAACAAGTGACCACGGGAGGGAGTGTGTGAGGTGGGGGTAAACAAATGGCCACGGATAACGGGAGGGAGGGTGGGGGTAAACAACTGACAACGGGAGGGAGGGTGGGGGTAAACAAGTGGCAATGGACAGTGGGACAGAGGGGGAGATCGGGGGTAAACGAGTGACCACGGATAACAGGAGGATGGAGGGTAGTGGTAAACAGGTGACAACGGGAGGGAGGGTGGGGGTAAACAAGTGGCAATGGACAGTGGGAGGGAGGGGGAGATCGGGGGTAAAGAAGTGACCACAGATAACGGGAGGGAGGGAGGGCGGGGGTAAACAAGTGACAACGGCAGGGAGGGTGGGGGTAAACAAGTGACAATGGGAGGGAGCAGAAACCGCAGACTTCTCCTAATTCTTTGATACTGCCAGTACTCACACATCTTCTGACGATGTCCCTCTTGCTTGGCACGCGGCACACCCTGCCATTGAGTATGGCATTATTTTGTAAAGCACCAGCTGGGCCGGTAGGTATACTGACACTTCAGGGCGCTTAATAAACATACACATAGCTAAATCAAGTGTAGAGAAAGTGATATTCTATCTTTGTTGGTTAGATAATGCACATGACCTGCAGCAGAAGTTAAAACCAGAAACAAATCTCACATAAGGTGACGTTATACCCAATGCGCTCCTAATGGGACCCAAAGACCCTCAACTCCCGCCCCCTCTCTTCCGGTCTCACTGATACTCTGTCACCGTGGCCCAGCCAAAACCAACACGGCCAGCGCACTAGAACCGCGACCTGCACCCAACCCTCTCTATCAAATATACGATAAGGCTTTTGGGGTTGACAGAGCATGGCAGATGACTCCGCCACCTTTCCATGTCAATGGTTTCAGGAGTCCTGAAACCACTGACATGAGGGAGGGCAGGGGTAAACAAGTGACAATGTTAACAAGTGGCAATGGACAGTGGGAGGGAGAGGGAGATCGGGGGTAAAGAAGTGACCAGGGATAACGGGAGGGAGGGAGGGCGGGGGTAAACAAGTGACAACGGGAGGAAGGGTGGGGGTAAACAAGTGGCAATGGACAGTGGGAGGGAGGGGGAGATCGGGGGTAAAGAAGTGACTAGGGATAATGGGAGGGAGGGAGGGCGGGGTAAACAAGTGACAACGGGAGGGAGGGTGGGGCTAAACAAGTGGCAATGGACAGTGGGAGGGAGGGGGAGATTGGGGGTAAACAAGTGACCACGGATAACGGGAGGGAGGGAGGGCGGGGGTAAACAAGTGACAACGGGAGGGAGGGTGGGGGTAAACAAGTGGCAATGGACAGTGGGAGGGAGGGGGAGATTGGGGGAAACAAGTGACCATGGATAACGGGAGGGAGGGAGGGTGGGGGTAAACAAGTGACAACGGGAAGGAAGTTGGGGGTAAACATGTGGCAATGGACAGTGGGAGGGAGGGGGAGATTGGGGGTAAAGAAGTGACCACTGATAACAGGAGGGAGGGAGGGCGGGGGTAAACACGTGACAACGGGAGGGAGGGTGGGGGTAAACAAGTAGCAATGGACAGTGGGAGGGAGGGGAGATTGGGGGGAAACAAGTTACCAGGGATAACGGGAGGGAGGGAGGGCAGGGGTAAACAAGTGGCAACGGGAAGGAAGTTGGGGGTAAACATGTGGCAATGGACAGTGGGAGGGAGGGGGAGATTGGGGGTAAAGAAGTGACCACTGATAACAGGAGGGAGGGAGGGCGGGGGTAAACAAGTGACAACGGGAGGGAGGGTGGGGGTAAACAAGTGGCAATGGACATTGGGAGGGAGGGGAGATTGGGGATAAACAAGTGACCACGGATAACGGGAGGGAGGGAGGGCGGGGGTAAACAAGTGACAACGGGAGGGAGTGTGGCTGTAAACAAGTGGCAATAGACAGTGGGAGGGAGGGGAGAACAGGGGTAAAGAAGTGATCAGGGATAACGGGAGGGAGGGAGGGCGGGGGTAAACAAGTGACAACGGGAGGGTGGGTGGGGGTAAACAAGTGGCAATGGACAGTGGTAGGGAGGGGGAGATCGGGGGTAAAGAAGTGACCAGGGATAACAGGAGGGAGGGAGTACGGGGATAAACAAGTGAAAACGGGAGGGAGGGTGGGGGTAAACAAGTTGCAATGGACAGTGGGAGGGAGGGGGAGATTGGGGGGAAACAAGTGACCACGGATAACGGGGAGGGAGGGAGGGTGGGGGTAAACAAGTGACAACGGGAGGGAGGGTGGGGATAAACCAGTGGCAATGGACAGTGGGAGGGAGGGGGAGATTGGGGGAAACAAGTGACCATGGATAACGGGAGGGAGGGCGGGGGTAAACAAGTGACAATGGGAGGGAGGGTGGGGGTAAACAAGTAGCAATGGACAGTGGGAGGGAGGGGGAGATTGGGGGAAACAAGTTACCAGGGATAGAGGGAGGGAGGGCAGGGGTAAACAAGTGACAACGGGAGGGAAGTTGGGGGTAAACAAGTGGCAATGGACAGTGGGAGGGAGGGGGAGATTGGGGGTAAAGAAGTGACCACTGATAACAGGAGGGAGGGAGGGCGAGGGTAAACAAGTGACAACGGGAGGGAGGGTGGGGGTAAACAAGTGGCAATGGACAGTGGGAGGGAGGGGTAGATCGGGGGTAAAGAAGTGACAAGGGATAACGGGAGGGAGGGCGGGAGGGCGGGGGTAAAGAAGTGACAATGGGAGGGAGGGTGGTGGTAAACAAGTGGCAATGGACAGGGGGAGGGAGGGGGAGATTGGGGGTAAGCAAGTGACCACGGATAACGGGAGGGAGGGAGGACGGGGGTAAACAAGTGACAACGGGAGGGAGGGTGGGGTTAAACAAGTGGCAATGGACAGTGGGAGGGAGGGGAAATCAGTGGTAAACAAGTGACCACGGACCACGGGAGGGAGGGCGGGGGTAAACAGGTGACAACGGGAGGGAGGTTGGGGGTAAACAAGTGGCAATGGACAGTGGGAGGGAGCAGGAGATCGGGGGTAAACAAGTGACCACGGATAACAGGAGGATGGAGGGTAGTGGTAAACAGGTGACAACGGGAGGGAGGGTGGGGGTAAACAAGTGGCAATGGACAGTGGGAGGGAGGGGAGATCGGGGGTAAAGAAGTGACCACAGATAACGGGAGGGAGGGAGGGCGGGGGTAAACAAGTGACAACGGCAGGGAGGGTGGGGATAAACAAGTGTTAACGGGAGGGAGCAGAAACCGCAGACTTCTCCTAATACTTTGATACTGCCAGTATGCACACATCTTCTGACGATGTCCCTCTTGCTTGGCACGCAGCACACCCTGCCATTGAGTATGGCATTATTTTGTAAAGCGCCAGCTGGGCCGGTAGGTATACTGACACTTCAGGGCGCTTAATAAACATACACATAGCTAAATCAAGTGTAGAGAAAGTGATATTCTATCTTTGTTGGTTAGATAATGCACATGACCTGCAGCAGAAGTTAAAACCAGAAACAAATCTCACATAAGGTGACGTTATACCCAATGCGCTCCTAATGGGACCCAAAGACCCTCAACTCCCGCCCCTCTCTTCCGGTCTCACTGATACTCTGTCACCGTGGCCCAGCCAAAACCAACACGGCCAGCGCACTAGAACCGCGACCTGCACCCAACCCTCCCTATCAAATATACGATAAGGCTTTTGGGGTTGACAGAGCGTGGCAGATGACTCCGCCACCTTTCCATGTCAATGGTTTCAGGAGTCCTGAAACCACTGACATGAGGGAGGGCAGGGGTAAACAAGTGACAATGTTAACAAGTGGCAATGGACAGTGGGAGGGAGAGGGAGATTGGGGGAAACAAGTTACCAGGGATAGAGGGAGGGAGGGCAGGGGTAAACAAGTGACAACGGGAGGGAAGTTGGGGGTAAACAAGTGGCAATGGACAGTGGGAGGGAGGGGGAGATTGGGGGTAAAGAAGTGACCACTGATAACAGGAGGGAGGGAGGGCGAGGGTAAACAAGTGACAACGGGAGGGAGGGTGGGGGTAAAGAAGTGGCAATGGACAGTGGGAGGGAGGGGTAGATCGGGGGTAAAGAAGTGACAAGGGATAACGGGAGGGAGGGCGGGAGGGCGGGGGTAAAGAAGTGACAATGGGAGGGAGGGTGGTGGTAAACAAGTGGCAATGGACAGTGGGAGGGAGGGGGAGATTGGGGGTAAGCAAGTGACCACGGATAACGGGAGGGAGGGAGGACGGGGGTAAACAAGTGACAACGGGAGGGAGGGTGGGGTTAAACAAGTGGCTATGGACAGTGGGAGGGAGGGGGAAATCAGTGGTAAACAAGTGACCACGGGAGGGAGGGCGGGGGTACACAGGTGACAACGGGAGGGAGGGTGGGGGTAAACAAGTGGCAATGGACAGTGGGAGGGAGCAGGAGATCAGGGGTAAACAAGTGACCACGGATAACGGGAGGGAGGGAGGGCGGGTGTAAACAAGTGACAACTAGAGGGAGTGTGTGAGGTGGGGGTAAACAAGTGACCACGGATAACGGGAGGGAGGGTGGGGGTAAACAAGTGGCAATGGACAGGGGGAGAACGTGGGTAAACAAGTGACCACGGGAGGGAGTGTGTGAGGTGGGGGTAAACAAGTGACCACGGATAACGGGAGGGAGGGTGGGGGTAAACAACTGACAATGGGAGGGAGGGTGGGGGTAAACAAGTGGCAATGGACAGTGGGACAGAGGGGGAGATCGGGGGTAAACAAGTGACCACGGATAACAGGAGGATGGAGGGTAGTGGTAAACAGGTGACAACGGGAGGGAGGGTTTGGGTAAACAAGTGGCAATGGACAGTGGGAGGGAGGGGGAGATTGGGGGTAAGCAAGTGACCACGGATAACGGGAGGGAGGGAGGACGGGGGTAAACAAGTGACAACGGGAGGGAGGGTGGGGGTAAACAAGTGGCAATGGACAGTGGGAGGGAGGGGGAAATCAGTGGTAAACAAGTGACCATGGACCACGGGAGGGAGGGCGGGGGTAAACAGGTGACAACGGGAGGGAGGGTGGGGGTAAACAAGTGGCAATGGACAGTGGGAGGGAGCAGGAGATCGGGGGTAAACAAGTGACCACGGATAACGGGAGGGAGGGAGGGCGGGGGTAAACAAGTGACAACTAGAGGGAGTGTGTGAGGTGGGGTAAACAAGTGACCACGGATAACGGGAGGGAGGTTGGGTGTAAACAAATGGCAATGGACAGTGGGAGGCAGGGGGAGAACGTGGGTAAACAAGTGACCACGGGAGGGAGTGTGTGAGGGGTAAACAAGTGACCACGGATAACGGGAGGGAGGGTGGGGGTAAACAACTGACAACGGGAGGGAGGGTGGGGGTAAACAAGTGGCAATGGACAGTGGGACAGAGGGGGAGATCGGGGGTAAACAAGTGACCACGGATAACAGGAGGATGGAGGGTAGTGGTAAACAGGTGACAACGGGAGGGAGGGTGGGGGTAAACAAGTGGCAATGGACAGTGGGAGGGAGGGGGAGATCGGGGGTAAAGAAGTGACCACAGATAACGGGAGGGAGGGAGGGCGGGGGTAAACAAGTGACAACGGCAGGGAGGGTGGGGTAAACAAGTGTTAACGGGAGGGAGCAGAAACCGCAGACTTCTCCTAATACTTTGATACTGCCAGTATGCACACATCTTCTGACGATGTCCCTCTTGCTTGGCACGCAGCACACCCTGCCATTGAGTATGGCATTATTTTGTAAAGCGCCAGCTGGGCCGGTAGGTATACTGACACTTCAGGGCGCTTAATAAACATACACATAGCTAAATCAAGTGTAGAGAAAGTGATATTCTATCTTTGTTGGTTAGATAATGCACATGACCTGCAGCAGAAGTTAAAACCAGAAACAAATCTCACATAAGGTGACGTTATACCCAATGCGCTCCTAATGGGACCCAAAGACCCTCAACTCCCGCCCCTCTCTTCCGGTCTCACTGATACTCTGTCACCGTGGCCCAGCCAAAACCAACACGGCCAGCGCACTAGAACCGCGACCTGCACCCAACCCTCCCTATCAAATATACGATAAGGCTTTTGGGGTTGACAGAGCGTGGCAGATGACTCCGCCATCTTTCCATGTCAATGGTTTCAGGAGTCCTGAAACCACTGACATGAGGGAGGGCAGGGGTAAACAAGTGACAATGTTAACAAGTGGCAATGGACAGTGGGAGGGAGAGGGAGATCGGGGGTAAAGAAGTGACCAGGGATAACGGGAGGGAGGGAGGGCGGGGGTAAACAAGTGACAACGGGATGAAGGGTGGGGGTAAACAAGTGGCAATGGACAGTGGGAGGGAGGGGGAGATCGGGGGTAAAGAAGTGACCAGGGATAATGGGAGGGAGGGAGGGCGGGGATAAACAAGTGACAACGGGAGGGAGGGTGGGGCTAAACAAGTGGCAATGGACAGTGGGAGGGAGGGGGAGATTGGGGGTAAACAAGTGACCACGGATAACGGGAGGGAGGGAGGGCGGGGGTAAACAAGTGACAACGGGAGGGAGGGTGGGGGTAAACAAGTGGCAATGGACAGTGGGAGGGAGGGGGAGATTGGATGGAAACAAGTGACCATGGATAACGGGAGGGAGGGAGGGCGGGGGTAAACAAGTGACAACGGGAGGGAGGGTGGGGTAAACAAGTGGCAATGGACAGTGGGAGGGAGGGAGGGAGGGCGGGGGTAAACAAGTGACAACATGAGGGAGGGTGGGGGTAAACAAGTGGCAATGGACAGTGGGAGGGAGGGGGAGATCGGGGGTAAAGAAGTGACCAGGGATAACGGGAGGGAGGGAGGGCGGGGGTAAAGAAGTGACAACGGGTGGGAGGGTGGGGGTAAACAAGTGGCAATGGACAGTGGGAGGGAGGGGGACATTGGGGGTAAACAAGTGACCACGGATAACGGGAGGGAGGGAGGGGGGTAAACAAGTGACAACGGGAGGGAGGGTGGGGGTAAACAAGTGGCAATAGACAGTGGGAACGAGGGGGAGATCGGGGGTAAACAAGTGACCACGGACCACGGGAGGGAGTGTTTGAGGCGGGGGTAAACAAGTGACCACGGATAACGGGAGGGAGGGAGGGCGGGGGTAAACAGGTGACAACGGGAGGGAGGATATGGATAAACAAGTGGCAATGGACAGTGGGAGGGAGGGGGAGAACGGGGGTAAACAAGTGCCCACGGATAACGGAAGGGATGGAGGGCAGGGGTAAACAAGTGACAACGGGAGGGTGGGTGGGGGTAAACAAGTGGCAATGGACAATGGTAGGGAGGGGGAGATTGGGGGTAAACAAGTGACAACGGATAATGGGAGGGAGGGAGGGCGGGGGTAAACTAGTGGCAATGGACAGTGGGAGGGAGCGAAAGATCGGGAGTAAAGAAGTGACCAGGGATAACGGGAGGGAGAGAGGGCGGGGGTAAACAAGTGACAACGGGAAGGAGGGTGGTGGTAAACAAGTAGCAACGGACAGTGGGAGGGAGGGGGAGATTGGGGGTAAACAAGTGACCACGGACCACGGGAGGGAGTTTGTGAGGCGGGGTAAACAAGTGACAACAGGAGGGAGGGTGGGGGTAAACAAGTGGCAATGGACAGTGGGAGGGAGTGGGTGATTGGGGGTAAACAAGTGACCACGGATAACGGGAGGGAGGGAGGGCGGGGGTAAACAAGTGACAATGGGAGGGAGGGTGGGGGTAAAGAAGTGGCAATGGACAGTGGGAGGGATGGGGAGATCAGGGGTAAACAAGTGACCACGGACCACGGGAGGGAGTATGTGAGGCGGGGGTAAACAAGTGACCACGGATAACAGGAGGGAGGGAGGGTGGGGGGTAAACAGGTGACAACGGGAGGGAGGGTGGAGGGGAAACAAGTGGCAATGGACAGTGGGAGGGAGGGGGAGATCGGGGGTAAACAAGTGACCACGGATAATGAGAAGGAGGGAGTGCGGGGGTAAACAAGTGACAACGGGAGGGAGCAGCAACCGCGGACTTCTCCTAATACTTTGATGCTGCCAGTACGCACACATCTTCTGAAAATGCTCCTCTTGCTTGGCACGCAGCACACCCTGCCATTGAGTATGGCATTATTTTGTAAAGCGCCAGCTTTGCCGGTAGGTATACTGACACTTCAGGGCGCTTAATAAACGTACACATGGCTAAATCAAGTGTAGAGAAAGTGATATTCTATCTTTGTTGGTTAGATAATGCACACGACTTGCTTCAGAAGTTAAAACCACAAACAAATCTCACATAAGGCGACGTTATACCCAATGCGCTCCTAATGGGACCCAAAGACCCTCAACTCATGCCCCCCCTCTCTTCCGGTCTCTTCTGATACTCTGTCACCGTGGCCTAGCCAAAACCAACACGGCCAGCGCACTACAACCGCGACCTGCACCCAGCCCTCCCTATCGAATATACTATAAGGCTTTTGGGGTTGACAGAGCGTTGCAGCTGACTCCGCCACCTTTCCATGTCAATGGTTTCAGGAGTCCTGAAACCACTGACATGGAAAGGCGACGTAGAGATACCAGGCCTGCGGCGTACCTATTATTAGAGCCAGCAAAGAAAGCCCGCCCACTCATGAAGGTAGCGGTGCCAGGCAAAGCCGTCACGCTGCAGTGCCCGCCCACTCACGTAAAAAAGAAGCCCTGGGGAGGTGGCGGTCCCCGGGGCTGCGGGGGCCCCGCGGGCCCCCGCTACACTAATAAATTGCCCCCGGGACTTGGCCCACCCGGGGGCTTTGAAAACGAAGCTCGGGAGACCCCGCATCGTTTTTTTAAAATTTTCAGACAGATTCGCGCACCGGCGCGACCCCACCCAAATTTTTTTTTTAAAAATGCTTTTTTTTTTACCCCCTGAGCAGGCCTGGGGGGTCAGGGTGTTTTTACCCTGCCCCCTTTTCTTGTTTTTTTTAATCTTTCTCTCACCTTTTCTTTTCCCCTCGGTCCGAGCACAAGATGGCTACCAACACTTCCTGGTTTGAAGTGTTGGCAGCCTATTAGAGCCAAGCTCGTGCTCGGGGGGTTAGGCTCCGCCCAGATATCGAAACTTTTTATTTTTTGAATTTCTCAGTAACTACTCAACGGATTTACACCATTTAACAAAAAGGACTCTTTCTGAACCAAGGGCTACCTTTTTGCCAAATTTGGTGTAATTCCTTTCAGCAGTTTGGGCTGTAGCTTTGTCTAAAATTTCCTATGGAAAATTACATGGGGAAAACGCATTTTGGGACCCCCCTTTTTTCTTGGCCCCCGCTTGGCGAATCACCCAGAAAGTTTCAAGACAGGAGCTGACCGGAGCTGATCACTAGTTTTGAAAATTTCGCGAAGATTCGTCAAACGGCACCAAAGTTATTGGGAAAACAAAAAACGCTTTACCTATGGAAACTAGGTCCTAACTATAACTACCTACTGGCGACCGCCAGTAGGTAATATATATATATATATATATATATATACATATAAAATGATTTTTAATTGGTTTTTTTCAGGGATATGCACACCACGTTGAGGCGGCAACATGCTGCAGGTGTGAATTTTGTGTGTGTGTTTTTGATTTTTTTTTATGGGTGAGTGGGTAAATGCAAGATGAGTGACTAGGATGCTAGATTGAGTGGCTGGGCAATTATTGAGTGCCTAAAGTCACAATTGATGGACTTGGCAGTTTTAATTGTAGGAAAAACTTATTGACATTGCCAGTCATTGTAGGTAAGTTGTTGTATTCCAGTGAGTTGTGCCTTTTCCACTTCGCCGTGAACCTCTAGATCTCCTTGTATTTGTTTATTTATATGTATAAAGACCAGAAAACAGGTTAGCTTCATTGCGTATTCAAAGTGAAGAAAACCAAACTGCATGTAGAAAACATTTAGTCTAGTGCAATGTGAGGGGGTGTACAATTACTGTAACAAGGATTGTATTATATTATCTATAGGAAATAGTAGATGAGAGTCAATGTCTCTTACGTGCATATATATATCACATTCATTTAATTTGTGTATTAAGAAGTCTTTTTCAACATTGCCTTTAACCCCTTAACCGCGGCGGCAATTCCGCCGCTGTGCGGCGGTTTAGCGGAGTGGGCGGGCCGCGTCGGCCAACGGACGTGTGCAGCACTACAGAGGTAGTGCTCGCGACGGCCGTTGGCCGACAGAAGCACGCAACGGGTTAAGCTACTTAGCTCCGCGGTGTTTCTGCAAGAACTGGGTTGCTGGTTCCAGAGCGCTTCTTGTGCTGATGCTCATTGTTTTCCTGATTCCCCAAATCTTTTTTGCCAAATGGTGTAAGCCAATTTAAGTTCACTAGTTGAAAGCAAGCTTCTTTGTGGTTTAGCATATAGGAAGCTACTTCAGCTGTAGTTTGGAGCTTGGTCGTGAGTGGATTTCCACATAATTGTGAGAGATTTCATCATAAATCGTGTTTCACTGTGACCCAATCAAGTATAGAGCATTCATTGGCAGCCCTGCAAGGTACCACACATCAGGCATTAGACTAACCTATTTCAGTGTGGTGGTATGCATCACTACACTGAAATGGAAAGTCACTCATTTATAGCGCCTCCTGATGCTGTCAAGCCGAGTGCTGCTAATAGCATTGAGCAAAGCAGCGCCCAGTCTGCACTGCTCTGGCAGCCACAGGGTCAGGTGACTGACAGACTCTGACCTAGCTGGGAACTTGCTCAGCTGTACTCGATTGGTCCATTCACCACCACTGCTGCATATTCATGTGACATGATGGCGCCACAAAGTGCAACAGTGTCCCACAATTTGCTTAATGAGAATGCTGAGACAGAACTAATAGGCGGGCCCAGCCGCCTGCGGTGCGAGTTATAATGTTTGGCTAGAGCCTGCAGCTCCTCGCACCGCTAGCTACAGTGCCGCCAGTATTTTGGTGCCACTGCCTGCAGCCTCTCATAAAGATGCCGGCAGGAGTCCGGACGGACCGCAGTTGCCGGGAGAGAGTTTGGTGCCACTGCATCCTCATAACACTGGTGGCCAGTATCGTGGCTCACCCACCTGCCAGACTACTCTAGTAATATTTACCCTAATATATTTAATTATTTCACTGACCAGAGGCAGACTGCACAGTGGTGCGTGCCGCAGCTGGGCTGGGCAGTGCTCTGGACATGTCCAACCACTCAGCTGAGAGTGAGTGGAGTCGGTAAATTTTTAGGTACCACTAAAGTTCTTGAAAATATTATTACAGCCTGACTGGGCCTCAGCTCGGTGTTCTCCTCAGGCTGTCCGTTTAATCATGCAGATAATGTCCGTTGATGCCAACGATAAACTGGGTGTGTTTCACAAGATGGTATGTTAAAACCGATGGCCGTGTGTCTGCCTGGGTTCCCAGCTGACCCAAGCACCAAACTGAATTCCCCTTATGGTCAGTTGAGGAGGAGAGGTGTCCATGGGTGGACAGTACTGGGCCTCAGTGACAGGTTTGGGAGCTTTCTGGAGAGTCTCCCACTGAATGGAGACATCTCTCACTCTGTTAAAAAACTACAGTTACACATTCTAGAGCTTACTGCCTTCTTTATGCCCTTTAAGGATGTAACCTCAGGTATCCCTGTCAGATATAGGTTCAACTGACCTTTGTTCCATGTCAGTATGTTAAAACTAACACTGAGAAATTTTTTATAAATATGTGTAATGTAAGTTGGTGCAGTGCACTACTACATGAAATGTACTGTCAATATATTGTCCAGTCATTGCTACTCAGCACCTCTCTGTTTCACCACTCTGCTGCCAATGACATTGGTAATGCACCGTGTTTCTTAGAGCAGGCGCCGTGTTTCAGGTGGAAATGCTTAGATGGCAAATACAGAAAAAGGCAGTTAAAAAAAAACTCATTGTTATCACCTATCATCACTATGAAGTTTTCAACTACAAACCAGGATAGTGGGTAAACAAAATAATGACAGTTTTGCTAGCTAACCATGGTTTTCATCGATATCACCTGTCCTCCTCCATTCCTGTGACATGCATGACTGTGTGTATGTATGCACCAAAGTCTTTGAAAGTCCATGCTGGCAATACGAATATAGGCATTTAAAAGTGATGCCAGTCTGAGCAGCAGCGGCTCCTCCACAATGGTGGAGGAGCGTCGCCCCACTGCATGGCGCAGAGCCAGAAAATGAAAAATAAAACAGTGTTCTAGCATCGTTTTATTTTTTGTTTGCCAGCTCTGAGCCAGTTTGTGCAGGGAGGGGCAGGGCATGGGAGGGGGAGGAGGAGTGCTTGTGCACTCCCTACGTGCACATATGTGTTTGGCTGGCTGTGTCAGGCTGACCAAAACACACATGTGCACTTAGGTTTCTCCAGCCTGGCTGCATTCAGCAGCTGGGCTTGAGAAACCCCACAGACTCCATGACCTGAGCGGAGCATCTTTCCAGCCCACTCAGGCCAACCTCTGCGCTGCTCTGCAGCATGGGGATTGGATGGGAGTCTGTCTCAGGGGCTGCTGGGACCAGGAAGAGGACAGCAAGAGCTATGCTACGCTGAAGGCGCCCGGCGGCTTCAGGTAAGTTATTTTTTTAATTATTATTAACATGCCCCTCTGCGCGCTCCCCCCCCCCACTCATCCACCCACCCCACCGCCCTTTGATTAATGGCAGCTGCCACTGAGTCCGAGGCCTCAGAACCTGCACCAGCAGCCTCAACACATCGCCCTACGGGCCGAAGCAAGGCAGGTCATGCGCTCTGCAATATTCATCACTGCAGAGCCCCGCCTGTCACCCTCAGCCCGGCCTCGCCTGATGAAGACACCCTGGCTGTCATTCTGGCAGTAACTTACTGGGGCAGCACTTGTCACTGGTTCACTGGAAAAGATGACAAGGCTACTGGCCTATCCCACTCCACCTTGACCCATGCTGTGAATGGGTCAAGGTGAAGTGGGATAGGCCAGTAGCCTTGTCACCTTTTCCAGTGAACCATGCCTTAAAATTATTCGAAGACCCACACATGATGAAAAAATAGTTCATACAAAATTGTCCATATTTATTTTCAACACTGCCTTTCTTCCTTTGTTTACTTTATTTTATCAGCCACGGACCATTAAAGCAGCTCTGGAACACATTTTATACTGCTTTACTCTTATGTTTTCAGTTTTAAATATGCACTGATATAAGGGAAAAATATAGGCTTTATGCTGGGACATTAATATACTGGTTAGGCCAGTAAAAGAACACCAAGTTAGCAACCCTATTGGCTGGGTCTGGAGGATGTACATGCAGCTAGAATGGCTTGAACTGGTGGGGTTGTATGAATATTCATGGCGTTTGAACTGAACTGCACAGGGCTGGCATGATCAGGTTGGGAATGGGACTGGACAGGACCAGGCTGATTCTGTTAGGGGTTAATAGGGCTACAATGGACTTGGCAGAGCCACTTTGGTTCTGGTAAATGTGTCTTTAACTGTATGGGCTTTTTACCTCCAATTGGATTTGTTTTTATGTTTTTAGAAGTGTTTGCACTGCATGTAGCTAATGTTACTGTGAATTAGAATTTGACTACGCATTATACCGGGGCTTATCTGGCCTCTCAGCTCGGGGACGGAGTACCTCACTTCAGGGGGCTAGCCGAGTGCTGATTGGCCACTGGGGGATCCAATCAGAATCCTGCTTGGGCGTAGGCAGAGGAAGGGGCTCCTGCCATGCCTACATAAGGAGCAGCATGGCGCATCCGCGTCGGTAACGCTGTTTGCTTTTTACCTCCAATTGGATTTGTTTTTATGTTTTTAGAAGTGTTTCCTCTGCATGTAGCTAATGTTACTGTGAATTTGAATTTGACTATGTATTATACCAGGGCTTACCTGACCTCTCAGCTCGGGGCGGTGTAGCTCGCTTTGGGGGGGCTAGCCGAGGGCTGATTGGCCACTGGGGGATCCAATCAGAATCCTGCTTGGACGTAGGCAGTGGAAGGGCCAGTTGCCACGCCTACCTAAGGAGCAGCATGTCCGGACGGGGCCAGGGGCCATTCATTATGCCCCCGCCACCATCTATTCCAGGAACACACTATTGGGCTACAATCGAGTAAGGTATAGCATCCCTCCCTCACTCACAATGGTACTAAAGGATTTAGGGGTTTTTGCACCCCCTCAACAAGGGACTCAAGAGGTTAGTAGCCCTCGTAACCTTCTATCGACTAAGCCAGCCCCGAGCACTACCCCCAGAATACACAAGTCAGATCTACTTGCGCTCCGGGTGGTGCATTTAAATACTTGCTCCTTAGTGAAGCACCAGGATGAGATCTTATTTCTCCTGGAGTCTCAGTCCCCAGACATCCTGTTGTTAACGGAGACATGGCTTACGGAGGAGTCCTCCCCAGACATACTTTCAGCTCTTCCTGACCAGTACTATATCTTACAAACTAATAAGGCCACTGGGAAGAAGGGGGGGTGCTGCGGCTATCATCAAGAAAGAGTTCTGTTTTGTTAAGGTTACCTCTTTAGAGCTCCCCTCGTGGAGAACTCAGTCATCCACTGGAAATCTTCGTCCTCGTCCCTTATGTGCGTTCTGCTATATAGACCTCCCAACCATATGCCGGCTTTTTCTCAGGCGCTTGCAGAATCTCTGGTGTCTCTAATTGTAGATCATGCTAATGTTCTCATAATTGGAGATTTCAACTACTAGGCTAATGAGGAAGAAGGGGGGCAGCAAGTTGCAGATCATACGGCTGTCCTGAATGACCTAAATCTGGAACAATTAGTAAATTGCCCAACGCATATCAAAGGACACATTTTAGATCAGATTTGGACCACCAAATTCCTTGTAAGGAATTTGAGTATAGCCCCTTGCAGCTGGTCAGATCATCATTTGCTGTCCTTCTCAGTGACTCTGCCTAACTGAAACAGCTCCCCTATCGGTCCTACTATCTTCTCGAGAAATTGGGCTCGGGTCAACCTTACAACCTTCTGTGAGGAATTAAGTAAATCTCCACCTGCACCGAAGGAGGACATAGAAGCTTATGAGCACGCCATTACGAGCTGGCTGAAGGTGGTTAGTAATGATCATGCTCCCCTCCATAGATCTAGAGCACCAAGGTGCCATGAGGCCAACAAATGTTTCTCTGATGACCTGAAATTAACCAAACTTAATCGCAGAAAGAAAATGGCGGACTAGGTATTTGCGAGACCTGAAAATTAGGTATACTCAACAACTCAGAAATTATAAATCTCTCTTGAGGCAAACGAAAGTGAGCTTTTTTACAGGCAAAATCACGAATGCCTCTAATAAATCCAAAGAGATATTTAAGATTGTCTCTAATCTCTCCAACCCAGATAGAGTTACCCTTCAGGTTATACCTACCCAAGATCTGTGCAACTCCCTCAATGCCTTCTTTGTCAACAAAATCAAGGCTATCAAAAATAGCATTCCCCCTTGCCCCTCACTTAATAATCTACCATTAGGTGAGGAGAACTGTCAAATGAGTACCTGCTTCCCCAATCTAGCGCAAGAGGACCGAGTATACCTATTGACAAAGGTGAAGTCAGGTTCACCGAATGATATTTGTCCCCCAAAGGTTCTGAGAGCAGTATGTACTCGGTTTCCTGACCTTCTACTATCTTTTCTTAATCAATCCATTAATTCGGGAGTGGTCCCTAGGTCTTTCAAAAAAGCGAATATTGCACCAATCCTAAAGGAAGCTGGAGCTGATCCCACGGATATGAACAATTTCCGGCCTATCTCTCTCTTACCCTACAGCTAAACTGTAGGGTAACTCTCGGCTAAACTACACAAGGCTCATGTAGCCCGCCATCTATGCTTATTCATTGAAGGAGTCAGGCTTCTTGGACCCCGCTCAAGTGGTTTTTTGCCCGGTAGATTCCACAGAAGCAGTGATCATGTCTGTCATTGATGACATGCGTAGAGAAGTAGTCAACGGCAATACTCAAGCCTTGGTACTACTGGACCTGTCTGCGGCTTATGATAAGGTCGACCACGTTATCTTGGCTGACCGGGTCAGGGCCACAGGTTTTCGGATCTCAGCGCTGAACTGGCTTATCTCCTTTTTGAGAGATAGATTCCAATGAGTTCGGCTACCCCCTTTTTCTTCTACTGAGGTACAACTGAATTGTGGGGTTCCCCAAGGCTCTTCTCTGTCTCCTCACCTCATTAACATCTATATTCGCCCCTTGATCAATGCCCTAAAAAAATAAGAATATCAACATCTTTATGCGGACAACATGCAATTGTTATTCTCGATTAACGATAGCCCCACGTCTCGACAGCAATTTCAGGACACTATCCTGTTCATTCGGGATTGGATGAACAGCAACCATCTGAAGTTGAACTCTGATAAAACGGAGATAATCATCACAAAAAGTAAAATGGATTATTGGACCCCCTCGTTCTGACCCAGCGAGATGGGCTCCCCCCTGCACCCAAAAAGGCAGTAAAAAGCTTGGTCATTATTATCGATGAGGAGCTATCCCTCAAGCAGCAGGCAGGAGCAGTGACTTCTGCTAGCTTCTGCCAGCTCCGACGCATAAAAAAGATAAAAAAAATTCTTACCAGGGAGGCTCTGACCCAAGTAATAATCGCATTAGTCATGTCCAGAATTGACTATGCCAATTCGCTTTACCTGGGTCTTCCCAAAGTCCTGATGCGTAGGCTCCAGCTAATCTCAAATCAGGCCTCATGGCTGATACACAATCTGCCCAAACATGGCCACATCCCCCAGGTGACCATGGACCTTCATTGGCTGCCAGTCGAACAGAAAAAATGTTTAAAGTATGTTGTATGGTCTTTAAGGCCCTCTACCTGAACTATCCCCCATTTGTGAAATCTCGGATCATAAAATACTGCCCTACTAGTGCACTAAGATCTAGACACCTTCACTTCCTGGTGATTCCCTCTTGTAAAAAACAAAGGATCAAAGGGCGTAGGTTTACCGTTATCGCCCCTCGAGTATGGAATAGCCTGCCTCTGGACCTTAGGTCCACTACTGATCTCACTATATTCAGGAAATCTCTGAAGACATGGTTTTTCAGACAAGCTTACCAATAAGTAGGGAGGAAGGCTGATCAGTTACCTAGCACCAAGAGACCGTTTGGTGAACGTGTGCTTAAGAAGTGGACAGTAACATAACATAACATGACATAAAATAACATAACATCGGCTGGCTCTGAAGGATGTAAAGGGTCAGAGTGCTTTGAGCAGGGGTAGATCTGTTGTAATTCTGTAGGGTTTGAACACTGGGTCAGGCTAGCTGTTTCTGATGCTGGAGACCTGATGATGATGCTGTCAATGGAGTTAGAATGCACTGGGTTGGGTTGCGCTACTTCAGATGGGTGTTAATGATGTTAGAATGGACCATATAGTCAGGCTAGTGCTTCTCATTGCTCAAAAGGTGGTCATTTGTGGTATTTAGCTTTTTATTTGGACTTCATTGGCTAGTTTTACTGGTGAGAAAGTGTCACTCATTGTGTCACACATTAGTCAGCAAAATGTGATTCATAAGTACAATAAAACTATGCAAACGTGCAATATGAAAACTTGGCAGCTATGAGACTCCTGTTAGTTCCCTTCCATTTCTGGTGCTTTGCAGCACTCTTAATATCTTCTTAGAGTCTCTCGTTGCTCAAATGGGTGTCATTTCTTATATTTATTTGTTTCCCTCCTCTCCATTGCTTGATTTTTTCTTGCGAGAAAGTGTCACACATAGTTGTTGAATGTCACTCAGAATTACACTGAATTTATGAAAATATCACACAAGAAATCTGACACCTTGGCAACTATGATTTCAGACTGCAGCCTATCCCCAGTGGCATTCAGGAGATTCGATATTGGGTCAGTGGGGCTCATTTAGACAATGGCAAAAGAACTTTGCTCACATTTAGAAATGTAGAAATCCTTTCCTGCCTGGAGGGAATGAAAATGCATTTGCCTCGTTGATGGAAACACTTTTGTCGAATCTGCTTGTCGATCTGAACTGCCATGTTGTTTTCCAGACATGGTCATTAACTTTACTTTTTAGAGACAAATACTCACATTGGCAAGGTTTTTTCTGAGCAGCAAAATAACAAGAACCCTGACACGCAAGGAATTTTCAACGTTTGCTGTGGGCCATAGTATGTTTCTCTGCCTGAGTTTGCTATACCTTGCCAATGTGTGGCTGTGTCCTTGCCCTAAATAGGATGGGCCATTGCTACTGAGATCTTCAAGTACTATTTACCAATTTACTGCAGAGCTCCTGGTCTGCCAAACTCTAAATAACCCACCCATGTCCAGACGTTATGTAGTTAGAATGCCGTCTTGGGACATGTTGAGGGGATTTAGGTATCTCCTAACGAGTGTGGGCCTTCTCCTACAGAGTGGCAGTGATGTTTGGTTCTGAGAAGCATACTCCTTTGGTTGCAGAAGGACTTGTAGGTTCACAATGTGAAATTCATCTAGTCTGAATTACTGGTAAATATGTGCTTGCTTGAGGGTAGGTGTAGAGTACATTTATAGGCCATTGTGCGTCATTGCAGTATCCTGTGAGTTTAAGAAATAACTAGTCTCTTGTTGGAAATTTTGTGTGCAGACAATTTGGTTCGCTATAATAGTTTTTATTTATATATCATTTTCCAATGAAGATTTATGTCGTTGTTGGTTGTTACATTGTGTATTTTGCCATTCCACCTTTCGACTGTGTTGTTATTGGGCCCGATTCACAGAACTAACTTAAGACAAAATCCTAAACTTACTACCATTTTGGTATTCACAGAAGACACTTACTCATTTTGGTATTCACAGAAGGCACTTACTCATTTTGGTATTCACAGAAGGCACTTACTCATTGATGAGTAAGTGCCTTCTGTGAATAACAAAATGAGTAACTTACTCATTTTGAGTAACTTACTCATTTTGAGTAACTTACTCATTTTGGTATTCACAGAAGGCCCTTACTCATCAATGAGTAAGTGCCTTCTGTGAATACCAAAATGAGTAAGTGCCTTCTGTGAATACCAAAATGAGTAAGTGCCTTCTGTGAATACCAAAATGGTAGTAAGTTTAGGATTTTGTCTTAAGTTAGTTCTGTGAATCGGGCCCTACGATTTTAGTGCTGTTTTTTTATGTTATGAAATGCAACATTTACCACCTGCTCTGGGGAGCAGGAGAACTGTGGTGCTAATTTCCCATGCAGTCCCTCTTGTTCAGCATTTGTAATCCGAGCACTCCTATTTTCACATGTGGTATGTACCACATGCAATGATGAAGGGCTATTTTACTTGGTATTTTCACATGTGATGTGTTATTACTTGCTAATTCGCTTGTAGTAGTACAGAAAGATATTACGGCTTAAAACATGTTTTAGCGGTAAAACATGTACAACAACTCGTAATGGAGACTGTAGTTATTTATAGTTATTTAAAGTGTATAACATAATGTGATGGAAACATGTTTTCAAAATCACACATATCGTTAGACAAATTTTGACCATATGATTCTGATTTGGCCATTCATGTTGAAGAACATTTTAACAGGACACTAACTTCTTCTGTAGCGTTTCTGTTCAGAATTATCATGTGAAAAATGTGGCTAAGAAATGCTTGTACTCAAACTGAGCGAATGAGACTTCTATATCTGTCTTGTTTGTCCCACACATCTGCAGCTGCAGTATAATCAGATACCTTGGCTGTTCCAGCAAATTCATCAACCTTCAAGTATGGCGAAAGAATGGCATCTGCCTGATTCGATAAAAGATGTCAGGTACAACCGGGTCCCCATTAAAGCTGAACCACAAACAGAAAAGTGTAAGGTAAGGAATACCTTCTAAGGTATCACAAAGTTCACATTTAAGTTATTCTCAGCTAGTACAATGGGCTGGAGTAGTGTTTCTTAACCTACTGACTTGTGTGGACCCCACTTAATCACTGCTGGAACTCAAGACCCCCACTGAATCATTATTATAATTCAAGGCCCCTCTCGGGGCAATACTGTGAGCCGGAGACCCCGGCATAAATAATGTTTGAGAATTTGAAATGCCAAACAATACACAAAAGAAACAGAAAAAAAGCATTGATCTAACAAATACATAAATTATGAAATATTTTATTTAATTCACAAATAAATATTTAAAAAGTCAGAATTTTAATGGGAACATTTGAGCTTGTCTAAAGTGAATTTTAGCCATTCTTCCCCCTTACTATAGTCCATCTGATGCACTTGCACTGCTCCCACGACTCAATCTGAGGATAATAATTTAATTTTCAGCCTACAATTGAAAATTCCTTCCCATTTACAGAACGTTTAAAAAAAGAATTTGATAAACAATTCTATTAGTTTTTATGAACATAAACAACAGCCCCATATTTCTTTGCACTGAAACATACATTACAGACACTATTCTCAGTAGACTTGCCTCATGTTGACTTACTGATTATCATTAAACCCATCCCTAAGATTTGACACCACCTCATGCATATTACAGTATCTGTTCCAGTCATTTACCCCATATGCGACCATATTTGGCAGGACTGCCTCTTGCTTCGTAGACAGTTTTTTCTTGCGCAGTGCACCAGCCCACACCTCTGCGCCATTTAGCTATGGTGGGGGGGGGGCAGGGTCTTTCCAAGCAGCCGCAATGTCTCACTTGACTACCATAGTAGCCATCCCTAGAAGGATTTTATCCATCTGGGAGCCGTCTAAGCCTTCCATGACTCCCAGGAGTAGGGCTAGGGGGCTGAGCGGGACCTCCCAGCCTAGTAAGGTGCTCATCTTGGACGCTATTGCCGACCAGTATGTTGTGAGGATGGTGCAGGACCAGACCATGTGATAGAAGTCTGCGGGCTCTGTCTTACACCGTGGGCAGGCGGGGCGGGCAGAAAACCTGCACGGTGTAGCCGGACAGGGGTGTGGTGTGGGCAGTGGAGGTAGTACAATTGGACCAAGAGGAGCCTGGCAGAGATAGTGATCACCCAGGGGCCATCAGGGCATCTCTCCAATCCTCATCCTCAAGAGGGCTGAGCCATGGTTCCCAGCGGCGTCTGAGGGGGTCTAGGGAGGTTGGGAAATTGCTAACCAGTGAATGATATATCTTAGATACCCCTCCTCTTCCAAGGTTCCCCATCAGGATTTGGGCTTCAAGGGGACTGAATTCTGGGAATGTGGTGCCTGTAGGTACGTAAAGGGTGAGGGCGTGTCAGAGTTGTAGGTATTTATAGACGTTTAAAAAATTTTAACATTACATTTTGCCTCTTCAATTATCTGTTAATATTAGAAAAAAATGTAAGCTGTCGTGCAACCCCTATGTTGGCTTCGTGGATCTCCAACAGTACCCAGCCCACAGGTTAAGAACCACTGGAATAGAGAACATATTACAATATTTTTTATGAAGGCAAACAAAATGCTAAAATTGAACTGCTGAAACGTGGGCACTGGCTCTCCCCCTGCTGTTCCACTCAGAGTGCATCCTGCCCATATGGGAAAAGTCTGAAAACTGGCAGAACAAAGATTTTGCCACATCTGGAGTAGCATGCTGATCCTCTCGACAGACTCTTCAAGGGTATTAGTGCAAATCATTCACCCTTTAGTTCATATTCTCTCCTCCTCTCCACAGACTCAGAAGGAATGCACCAGGGATGAGACATTTCAAGTTCTTACTGGAGTATCAAAAAGCCACTATTTATCCAGCATTTCATTTTTCATATCTTAATGTGCTTGAATAACTTCCCATTGTCAGGCTAGTAGCCCTCAGTAATCAATGCCAAGAAAGCACTGTACCCATACACTGACATAACATTGAAACAATCACAATCTGCGATCTAATCACCTAATTTTATGACCTGATATCTGCCCAATTAGGGCCGAGGGGAGTCTCAGAGCTCTTACACCTAGGCGCCTACTGTCAGATTTGTTATCACACGTCAGGGTAACAGCTAGGCATCTGGTTAGTTGTGCTTTTTCTCATCAGCTGCTGCTTAGCTCTTATATTTGCCTTTTCCTTGGGATCCCTCTCTATTTCAGTGTCAATATGAAAGCGTTATTTCTGTACCATTTGTGCCTGGATGAGAACATGTCACATAACAAGGTATCCTACAGCCCGTGAACATGGCAATCAAGTCATGATAATGAAAAAAGGAGTGAGGAAACCTTTTAAAGTTCCTCGCTGGGGCGTGGCCAAGATGGCGATCTAAACGGTCGCATAGCCCGAGAGCTCCTCGTCTCCGGCCCTTGTAACCGGCCTTCAACATTTGCAATTCCCCCCCAAAGCTGAGCAGCCTCCAGGGGGTACACCCCGGCACCGTATAGCGGCAATCCCGAGGGCGCTGGCGATTGCCGTACCTCACTGCTCGGCGCCAAACGGAGCTGCAGGCAGCGACGACAATGGCGTCCGGACCGGAGATGCGACACAACGGCCGAGTGCGCTGAGTGGCATCGGCAGCGGAGGAGAGGCAGCAGTCGAGCGCAACGCCCGACACACTTGTGAGTGACCACAGGGGCAGCGGAGACGCCTGCGGGGGCGGAGGCGTGCAGTGGAGCGGTGTCGCGGGGGCCTGCGCCCGGGACCTCCCATCAATCAAGAGCGCAGCCTTGAGTCCTGCGGAGCGCGAGTCCCTGACAGACCTCAGTGACGGAGGTAAGGGGCCGGGGGCCGTAGCAGTTGATGAGAGGGAGGAGTGGCGCTAGACCCCGGGACCAGAAGCTTAAGACAGCTCACCGCCTTGTCAGCCCTTCCAGCCGCGCGGCGCGGCCCATCAGCATATCCGCCGAAGGGAGCCTGGGCGCGCAAGCTGAGAACGACCGCTAGGCGGGCGGCCACGCTTCCATTAGCGACGGGGGGCGGTGGAGGCCCCGGGGTGCTGGACACCGCCGATGGACCCGCACCTGCCCACGCCACAGGAGCTCCAAGAGGTGCCCTTACAAGAGAGGCCTGAGGTGGCACATAGATAGGCCCTCGTGCGGGTGTGCTTGGGAGCAGCTCGCCAGCTAAAGGGAGCCACATCTCTCTGTCCCGCAGACGGCGTCCCTGAGAATCGCCAGCTTTGGCGCCCACACGCTGCTGGTAGCTGAGGTAGTGGAGAGGAGTCAGAGGGCCCCGGCCACATCTGCATAGCTGCGGGCAGAGGACACCAAGGGGCGGTTTGCGGAGGGGCCGACTTCAGGCCCGGCATTCCCACTTCCTGACTGGGCGGTTGGTGAGTCATCTGAGACCCCAAAGACCACCGGACAGTTCCCGGAGTGCCATCCCGCCCGGAGCTCCATTAGATGCCCCAGCACGTGTGGTGGTAGTGCATGAGAGGAGGCCATTGGACACTAACCTGGAGGACTATTGACAAGTGGCCCTCTCCCCGCCGACATCTACCACTAGGGACGTCACCCACACGCCCCAACACACGACAGGCGCCACACTGAGTCACCCTACAGTGAGCACTCCCACGATGGCTTCAGCTCGAAGGAAAGGGGAGAGGTCCCTGAAAGAGATGCTGCTCAAGGGGGCCCCGGCTGGGGACCGAGGCGGCAGCACGCCCCCGGCTTCAACGACTCCCGGCGGCGCGGAGGGCCTGGATGTCCCAATCACCCGCTCCTTTTTGGAATCATTGTTCAATGTCCTGCGGGAAGATTTCCAATCACTCAAGAGCGAAGTCGTGGGCGAAGTGAAGGAGATTCACCGGGACGTCGACGAAATTGGGGAAAGAGTTGCGGCGATCGAGGAGCGTGAGCTGACCAAAGGGGAAGAAATCGAGCAGCTTCAACAAGAGGTCCTCCGCCTCCGCGACCAACAGCTTGACCTACAGGCTCACGCGGAGGACCTAGAAAACCGCTCAAGGCAGAATAACATTCGAGTCAGGGGGGTTCCATCGAAGGCGGAGGGGGCGGACGTGGCCCAATATCTTCAGGATCTCTTCCGAGACATCTTGGGCGAACCGTCGGAGTTTGACATTCGCATCGACAGGGCGCACCGAGTGGGCTTGCAGAGGCGATCCCCCGCCCCTCCTCCAGATATCCTGGCCTTCCTCCCCGACTTCCCCCTGAAGGAGCGCATACTGCGAGCGGCTCGATCGAAACCGACCCTCACATTCCAGGGTCACCCTGTGGCCCTCTATCAAGACTTGGCATCCATCACCTTACAATGGAGAAGGGCCTTCAAAGAAGTCACCGTGCACCTGAGGGAGCAGGGAGTGGCATACTCATGGGGGCATCCCTTTCGCCTGATATTCAAGTGGAATGGCAAGCTACACCAGCTCCGATCTGTCCAAGACTCCTGCAAGATCCTGGGCCTGGAGCCCCGTAGTCCGGAGGGCTCCCCGAAGCGCACACAGCGGTCCTCTGGGGAGGGTTGGCAACGAGTGGGCCGACAGCGCCCACCATGCTTGGAGATACGCCCGGACCCGGATGCTCTGGCACATGAGAGGCAAGCGGCAGTGGAGGCGGTTTTAAAGGACACTGCTCCCGCGACACCCTCTTGAGTCCGCAGGGGGAACGATGTGGCATTGATATGGCAGGGGCTGGGGGTGGGGCCTGGGGGCGGGGGGCTTGGGCTACTTGGGCCACACGTACACCCCGATTCTTGTTCACCACATGCCCCCATCTTCGGATGATGGGCACGGGACACTGAACTTTGGGACTTCTTGGTTGGGGTTAGGGAGGGATGGGGCGGGTTCCTGGGAGGAGGGGGGCAACGGGGACAGCGCAGACTGCTGTTTGCGGAGGGGGGGTTGTTGGAACTTGAGGGAGGGGGGGCTCGGGGGGGGGGTTGGTTGTCCGGTAGTTCGCTTGCTTGATTTCGCAGATGGTGCACCTGAGCTCTGCCACGATGGAGACCTGAATACAAGGTTGGTCTGCAGTTGCATCCTTTGGGACCCTGGGTCCCCCCACCTGATCGCTCGTCCTCACCTCACGAGCCGGGGACCATGGCGGGGCGGGGGACACACTCCTGGGGACACAACAGCGCGCAGGGCTTCCTTAGATCATGGCCACTAGGGAGGTCAAAGTCCTCACCCTTAACGTCAAGGGACTTAATAACCCAGTAAAACGAAGGGCCATACTGTCCTACTTGGAACATGCAGAGGCAGACGTGTGCCTTCTACAGGAGACCCACCTCCTAGTCGGAGATCAACACCGCATGCGAACGAGGGCGTTTCCGCACCAATATTTTTCCTCTTCCGGGGAGAAGAAGTCAGGGGTTGCTATACTTATTGCTAAGTGCTGTCCAGGGGTGGTGCTCGAGAAGGTGGCAGAAATAAAGGGGAGATTGTTAGTCTACACAATACGGTTCGGCTCTCACACCATGGTGCTTGGTTCTATGTATGTCCCCAATTCCGGGCAGTAAATCTTCCTCAAGAAGGCCCTGGCCGATGCACTGGCCTCCCAGAACCGCATGACTCTCATTGGGGGCGACTTGAACCTGGTGATGGATGCCAGCAAAGATAGAACCCAATCCACAAACTCACCGAGCGGGGAACTCTCGAGAGATGGGAAACAATGGCTGCGGGAAATGGGTCTAGTAGATCTCTGGAGGGAGGCACACCCGACTTCCCACCAATACACCTTCTTCTCACATGCGCACAAATCCTATGCCCGCATTGATTATCTTCTCGGCATGCGTGAGGTCGCTGGGGTGATGGGATCGGTGAACATCGTACCGGCTGCGTTATCAGACCACGAGGCAGTGAACATGTTGCTCACTACGGGCCCCCGTCCAATAGGCCAGTGGCGGCTCCGAGAAACGATGCTACACAAACAGGCTGTGGAGCAACAAATCACTACATGTATCCAGGACTACCTGGCCCTCAACGACACGCCGGATATAACTCCGACGATCCTTTGGGAGGCACTGAAAACGGTGGTCCGTGGTGAGTTGATAGCTATAGCGGCGGCGGACAACAAAGAGCGCAAGGAACTCCGCGCAAAGCTGACCGCCCAGGTGCGGGAGCTTGAACGGGTCCACAGCAGGACTGGGGCACCTCGAGTGTGGCGACAACTTAAAGCCGCTAGAGCGTAATTGGCAGCCCTGGACCTCGACAGGGCGGAGTATGCGGCAGTCAGATTGAAACACTCCTACTACGTCGGGGGCGACCGCACAGGCTGCCTTCAGCTGCTAGGCTACGGGCTCAGAGGCAGCGAACTCAAGTGTCCTCGCTGTGTGGCACTGGACGAGAGGAAATAACGGGGGACCAAGACATTGCCAAGGCCTTCCGAGACTTTTATCAGAAGTTGTACTCCGCTGACGAGTCTACAGATCAGGCGTCACTAGATTATCTTCAATCTGTCGAAATGTCCACACTCACACCTGACCAGGCGGCGCAGCTGGACGCCCCCATCCGCATCGAAGAAGTCATTACTGCGATCTCACGTCTTAAGGTGCTTAAATCTCCCGGCCCGACGGGTTTCCGGCCCTCTACTACAAGACATTCTGTCACGTCCTGGCTCCACTACTGGTGCGACTGTTCAATTCCTTTGGAGGGGAGACTCCGATCCCCGCCACGATGCTGGGGGTGGCCATAGTGGTCCTGCCAAAGCCAGGCAAGGATCGGCAGCAATGTAGCTCCTACCGCCCAATATCACTCCTTAACGTTGATTTTAAGATATTCACTGGCATATTGGCTACTTGGCTGGGCCCCACGCATGCTCAACCTGATAGAACCGGACCAGGCTGGGTTTATCCAATCCAGACAATGCGGGGATAACACGAAACGAATATTGCATCTCATTGATAAAGCCCATCAGACGCACTTAGACGCGATCTTATTGACGATAGACGCCGAAAAAGCGTTTGACCGTGTGGACTGGCGCTTTTTAGGGCACACAATGGCTAAATTCGGCTTGGGGGAGAAATTCAGGGAATGGGTGGGCTGCTGCTATACCGGTCCTACTGCCCACATTAGGGTGAATGGCTTAACCTCGCAACCCTTCACGATTCAGAGGGGAACGCGACAGGGGTGTCCGCTGTCCCCTCTGCTCTTCATCCTGTACATCGAGCCCCTCGCGCAGAGAGTCCGCGACAACCGCACCATACGGGGTATACCATTTGGGGGAGAGACTCATCCAATCAGTCTCTATGCCGATGATGTGATAGCGGCACTGGCGGAGCCTAGGGTCTCGCTTCCGGCATTCGTGGAGGAGCTGGAGACATTCAGTAAGGTGTCTGGCTTCCGAGTCAATGTGGGGAAATCGCTCATTCTAGATCTGAACCCTGAATCGACCTCGCTCAAACTACGGGAGGGTGACACGTGTGGCATCCGAGTGGTAGACTCTATTCCATATTTGGGGCTGGAACTAGCGCCGTCCGTGAGTCAAACAGTCCACCTGAACTACTCACGATTGGCACAGCAGGCGAAAAAGATCTGGGCACCTGGAGCAAGCATCAGCTCTTCCTCTTTGGTCGAATAGCGGCGATCAAGATGTCCTTATTGCCCAAAGCACTTTTTCTCTTTCAAACGCTCCCAGCCCTACCTCCCACAGGGGCGATAACCTCGTTGCAACGCGACATCAATCGGTTTATTTGGGCGGGAGCTCGACCACGCATGAGTAAAGTGCTGGGTTACAGACGACCGGAACAGGGAGGGCTGGGGATACCAGATCTCCTTGGGTATTATAAGGCCGCACAGATGCGGTACCTGGTGGAATGGGCCAGGCCGGAGTCAGAGAAGAGGTGGCTCTTCCAGGACAGGGCTCTTGCAGGAGTACCTCTTTGGAAGGTCCCCTTTCTGCGGAAATCGCAGCGCCCACCTGGACTCATGCGCTCCCCCATCACCAGATCGGTGATGTCGGTGTGGGACGGGGTGGCAGTTCCCAGAAAACTCACCACATTTCCCTCCCCTCTGACCCCATTGTTTGGGAACAGCGATTTCACGCCGGGCTGGTCAGACAAAACGTACACGGCATGGCAGGACACCCCCTGTCGCTCAGTAGGGCATCTCTTTGATATTTCCGGGATCATCCCCTTCACTCAGCTGCAATAAGACTACGGGATTCCTGAAACCGAAAGATTCCACTACCTGCAACTAAGGCATTGGGTGCTCCAACCAGAAATGAGGGCAGCCGGGGGTCGCTTGCTGACCAAGTTTGAAAAGTGGCTGATTACCAAGACCACAGATAAGGGTATGATCTCCAACATATATGAAATGCTCACGCACAACACACATCTTCAGAACACGCCGAGTAGGAAAAGGTGGGAGAGGGAGCTGGGGGCGCACTTACGCAGAAAGACTGGGATGGGATCTATTATAGGGCGAGGCACACAGGCCGAAATGTAGCTAGCATAGAAACTGCCATGAAAATCGCCACTTATTGGTACCTTACCCCGGTACGCTTACACAGGGGCAATCCCCAGAGGAGTTCAGATTGCTGGAGGGGCTGTGGCGGCGAGGGAACGTTACTCCATATCCTATGGGACTGCCCACTGCTCTCCCCTACTGGACCAAGATTCTTGATACAGTAGATGAGCTTTTTAACACACAGATCCCGAGGCTCCCGGTGTACGTGGTCCTGGGGCTTCCAAATCCCATCACATACCCACTCCGGAGCATGAGGGGACGACAAATGGGGATGGCACTGGGGGCAGCACTACAAACCATATTGACCCACTGGGGCACCCCTGTTCTGCCAAACCACACGGGGTGGCTGCACAGGCTCTGGTTTATCCTCGGCATGGAGCGCATTTCTGCCACTCTGAATAACTCTACTACTTCTTTCCAGGAGGTTTGGGCCCCCTTCCTGCACTTACTATCGCATGAATTTAATGAGATCACACAGCCCAAATACCTATGGGTGCTACGACTGTCAGATCTATGGAGACCTCCCTAGCTCGCACAGGCAACTTACTCACGACATAGCAGCACCAGCCACATGGTGGCCTTTTCAGGGCGCAAGAACTACCGGACGGGGTGAGGGGTGGGTGTTACTGTTTTTGGTTTTACACAGAGTATGCTCTTTGGGGACGTGGCCTCCACATGGGGGAGAGTCAGTGCGATATTTTATGTGCATCATCCCTTTAGCAGTCTCCCTCAGGTTGCGATTTAATCTGCCGACTGCCCGGACCCGCACAATGTCTATTCTAATGCTTTCTCTGTATGTTGTGAGTTTCTTGAAACTCCTAATAAAAACATTTAAACATAAAGTTCCTCGCTGACTCCATGTGCCATATTTCATTATTGGGTCTCATCCTGGTCCATATCATATAAACCAGGCTGGGCTTGACCATTTTCCAAAGAGCACTTAAGATAATTTCCTGCCAGGTCTTCTAAGAGATAAAAGTAACTTGCAACACTCAGGTATCTCTTATAACAATGGGTGTTCATAGTATGGATAAAAATACATGTGGGGGTTTGTTGGGATATGACAGCCTTACACCCTCTTCTTTGTTGAAATGTTTCAGCTTTTATTGGCCCATAGGTATCTATATTATTATTTTCCAATGTTAAACTATTGTCCTATTTCATTCTGTTCAGACGTATAACATACATCATGCAAAGGGTCATTAGTCAGTGCTCCTATAAATGACATATCAATATCAAATATTTTTTATATATATATATATAATATATATATATATATATATATATATATTCACTGAAAAACCATAGGTTTTAGGGACAGTTATAGTTAGTTGGACATTGCACTCGTACAAAATCCCTGAAATTCCCCCGTTATATTTAGTTCAGCTAACTATAACTCGCGCCCCCGCAATGCACTGCTGATGACGTCACATATTACATCACTCATGACATGGTCAGTGACATCACTGATGACATCACTGATGACATCTCAAATGACATCATCACTGATGACATCATCCAGTGACTGTGTGTTTCTGTAAAGTGTAAATATGTTTAATATATATAGGGAAAGGCGTATTGAAGAATGAGTGGGTGTATAAGTGTCTGTATGGATGATTTAGTAGGTGCGTGACTAACTGTATAAGTGAGTGATTAAACGTATCTTACTGAATGCATGGGTTAGTGACTAAACTGGGTGAATGTCTGTATCCATCTGTCTGTTGCTGTGTAAGTGGCTGCATGGGTTTGTGAATAGCTACATGAGTGTCTATATGAGTTATTGATTGGTTGTCTGAGTATCTGTATGGGTGCCTGAGTGTTTGTGTGGGAGGGGTGTGTGCAACTCTGTGCATAGATGTGTGAGTGGCTGATTCACTGGGTGTATGGTTTCAAGAGTGTCATCTGTGATAGACTGTATGGGTGGGTAAGTGTGTGTAAGAGTGTGTTAGTGAGTGAATGTATGTCCCAGTGGTACATGTGTGAGTAACTACATATGTGAAAGGCAGTATATATGTGTGTTGGAGTATATAAATAGCTATAAGCGAGAGTGAGTGATTGTGAGAGTGACTGTATGGATGAGTGTGTGCTTGTATCAGTGATTGTATAAGAGAGTAAGAATGTGCTAGTATTTGTATGAGTAAGTGAGCTGGTGTGTGTATAACTGTATAGGTGAGTAAATGGCAGTGTGTTTAATTATTTGCATGACTGACTAGGTGTGTTAGTACCTCTATGGATGAGTGGCGGTGTTTGAGTGTCTATATAGGAGTATGAGTGCATATGATAGTCCTGTACTGAGTGACCGTAAGTATGAGTGACTGTACGGGTGAGTGAGTGGATGTGTGTGTAGACCTAAGAATCAGTGAGTGGGTATGTAGTTATTGGTGTTGGAGTGTCTATGGTTTTGCAAATGGCAGTCTGTAATTTAGAGTGGGTGTATAAAAGGTTATATTAGGGTGTGAGGAGGTGCATCAGATTATCACGTGGAGGATGTCATCAGTGATGTCATCAGTGATGTCATTTGAGATGTCATCAGTGATATCATCAGTGATGTCATTTGAGATGTCATCAGTGATATCATCAGTGATGTCACTGACCATGTCATGAGTGATGTAATATGTGACGTCATCAGCAAAGCCTTTTTGGTCCGGGTGAATTAACTCCGCTATGGAACTATTTAATCTGTCGGCCAACACCTTTGCAAAGATCTTATAATCACACTTATAATAAAGATATCGGCCGATACGAATCACAATTAATCGGACATTTACCAGGCTTCAAAATTAGAGAAATATTTGCCTCAGTCCATGAAGCTGGCATTTCTGCCCCATTAATAAAAAAGTCATTAAAGATTTCTAGAAGTATGGGTTTCAATGTAGTCGCCAAGACTTTATAAACTTCAAGAGGTAGACCGTTAGGGCCTGGAGCTTTCCCTTTCTTTCCTTGTCTTAATACTAGATCAACTTCCCCTTCCTTAATTTCCTGGTTCAAAAGCCTGTTCTTTTCCTCATTCAGGAACTTGCTTGAATTCTGTTCTAGCCAAGCTTCGATTTCATCTTGAGAGGGGTTTTGATCTTCCTGGTACACCCTACTGTAATATTCATAAAAGGCCTGCTCAATCTCCTCGTCATCCCGAGTAAGAACATCTGTGCTGTCACATCTGACCTGGTAAATTCTGTTCTTCACCTGCTCTTTTTTTGCCTTCCAGGCCAACAATTTACTACAGCCTTCGCTGTATTCGAAATGTGCCAGCTTGCTTGCATCCCATTTTTTTCTCACTCTCTCATGAAAAATTGTAGCCAGGTTAGCTTTTACTGCTTGCAATTTTTGCAATGAGTTCTCTCTGACATCCTCATCTGTCGTGGGGTCAGACAGATCTTTCTCTAAAATCCTAAGCTGTTTCTCTGCTTCTGCCACTTCCTCATCGTAACCTCGCCTTCTTCCAGCCACTATTGTCCCTAATCTACCTCTAAGAAAGGTTTTATAGGAATCCCAGATAATGCCACGTGAGGCTGACCCTTGATTAAACTGGAAAAACTCTTCTGTTTCTTTGGCCAGTATCCCTATCACCTCCTCGTCCTGTAAAATAGTACGATCTAGGCTCCATCTAAATTGGGAGACTTTATCATATAATTTTAAATGTAAAATCACTGCCGAATGATCAGACAAATGAATGCCCACATGTTCGATCTTGTCAATCCAATTGGTCAAATTGGTATCAGTAAGAAAATAATCTATCCTGGACTGGTGTCTGTATTTTTGATTATAATAAGTGAAACCCTTTCTTTGTCCCGCCCTCTGTCTCCAAACGTCACTAAGGCCCAACTGAGTCATAATTTGTTTAATAAGCAGTGACATTTTTGGATTGACACGGGCTCTGCAGTGCGAGGTCCTGTCTAGGTTATAATCTAAAACTGCATTAAAATCCCCCGCCATGATGATTGGACCTGAAGCATCCACTAATTCTACTAACAAATCCCCCAGGGGGATAACATCATCCTGATTAGGACCATAGTACCCCACTAAGGTAAAAGCATAACCAGAAACCTTTGCCCTAACTACTAACCATCTTCCAGTTTTATCCAAAATATGGGACTCAAAGACCACCTGCACACCTTTCTTTGCTACTATGGCAACGCCTTTTGTTACAGCCAAATGAGATGTACAAACTACTTGAGAGACCCATGTTTGGCGCCTAAAAAGATCTAAGCCCTCCTTCTCTGGTAAATGTGTCTCCTGTAATATCAAGATCTGGGCCGGGCAGTCTTTTAGATATTGTAAAAAAAATGTCCTCCTCCTTCGTACCCTAAGACCATTCACATTCCAAGAAAGGATTTTTATTACTTCTCCTCTCTTTTTACCCATCAGTCTTGGAGCTGTAAGTGATTCCACACAAGGGTCAGAGGGAATAAGGGAGGGCAAAACGTATCAGCTCTAATAGACAAGAAAAAAAAAAAAAAAATTGAGGCATCTGAGTTTTTTTTCCCCTATTTTTCCCACTGCTCCCCACCCTGTGCTCCCCACATACTCCCCCCCCTGGAAAACCCACCCCAACTACTACATGGCTCAAAGCCATATGGGAGTTCCCCCCTTGGAACGAACGTGTATAAGAAGAAAGAATTAAAATATTACTTTCACTGTTATTTGAGTTTGCCTGTGGATATTTACTAAGTTAAAGACCTTACTCGACATTACTTGGCTATAAAACCTAGAAATGGAAAAAGGCCTAACTCCCTGATTGGAGACTTTTAATGAATTCATCTAGTTTTTCTACTGAGTGGAAGATATGCATCTTATTATTCAGCATAACCTTTAAAAAAGCGGGGAATCTAAGCTGAACTGACGCACCCAAGCATTTCAAGCTATCAATCCTTTGCCCCATCTCCCATTGCCTATTAGAGGTAATAGCTGAGACATCCGATCTTATCTCATATCTGACTCCGTCTACCTCCATAGATCTCATCCCCAGGGCTTTTGAAAGGATTTTCTCTTTTAATGAATACATCAAAAAATTCAATAAAATTTTCCTGGGTTTTGGTCTATTTGTGTTGAGTCTGAAAGGATCTCTATGAACTCGCTGTAAGTCTCTTGCTATTTCCTCTTCTGATTCTTCCAGCTGTAATTTATTCTTAATCAGCTTTACAACATAAGATTTAATATCATCCCCTCTCTGCCTTCAGGGACCTTTAAAATCTTCAAGTTATTTTGTGTTTGAAAATTTTCCAACCTTTCCGCTCTGTCCAGACCCTCCTTTTCAGCAGCCTTTAGTTTGTCAATTTCAGTGCAGTTTGCCTGTACTGTTTCTCTGAGCTCTGTGACCTCCTTCTCTAAGGTTGATGTTCTACCACTTAAGTCATCAATCTTTTTTTCCATTACTTCGCACGCCTTTTTTATCTCTATCTGGTTAGATTCAGATATCACAAATCTGTTCTTAATTTCCTCAGATAGTGCTGCAAGGAGCGCACCCACTGACAGATCTTCGTTGGTCGGGTGACTTAAAATCTGACTGGATTTTTCCTGATCAATGTTTTCCTGCGACCCTCCAACTTCATGACCTACCTCCTCTGAACAAACAGGGGACCCTTCAAGCGAAATTAGCTGCTTCACAGCCTCATTATTGGACCCCAAAATCTTGTCTTCACCCAAAATCAGTATTTTCGGTAAAACTCTGAAGTAGGTTTTAAGAGAGGGAGTGATTTTAACTCTAGGAGCTTGCAGCTTCTTCTTTTGTACGTGTTCTAGTGAGGATTTCTTGTGTTTTATTTTTGGAGGGGGAGAAATCGATTTCTTCACTAACATGAAAGGGGTTTCCCAAGCCCCTACTTTTGTACTCTTATCAGCCTCCTCACCCTCCTCACACTCCCCACACTCACCGACCCCTTCCCTCCTCCCTCTCTCACCCCTTCGCCTCCTATCAGATTTTGGAAATTTTTTGAGAAGTCTCTCTCCCCCTTTGAACCTCGCCTTCTCCCCTACTATTTCCCTTAACCTGCAAGGCGGTGCTTCCCCCAGCCAATACGGCGCCGGAGCAGGTTTGGCGCAGGGCGGACCTGGAGCTCCGCAGAGGTAGAGGAGCCGCGGCAAAGATTTCCTTCCGGGGGGTCGGAGGTGAAGCCCCACGTAGTGCCGAACAATGTGCAGAGGATAGTAGTGCCTGCACAAGAGGACACGATGTTTTGAGTGAAGGTTGTGAGCTGAGGAGCGCAGGGAGTGCATTCACTGAAGTAAAGGACATCGCGCTCCCCCGACCCAGCTGCTTAACGAAGGAGACTAAAGGAGGTAGGAGGAAGGGGGCTTTGGGAGGTGTGCTGACAAGGGGGTTAACAGAAGTTAAGACTAGGTATGCCTTGTGGAGTATAACAGGAACGCAGGTTAAGGGAAATAGTAGGGGAGAAGGCGAGGTTCAAAGTTATTATTGTTAAGTGCCTTTATGTACTCTTCTGCCTCTTCTTGGGGTCCCCCATATGATGAATGAGTCATCAATATAGCGTGCCCATAAGGCCACGCTATCCACCCACTTCTCATTAGTACCTGCCCAGGCCACGTGCTTCTCCCACTAGCCAACGAAGAGATTCGCATAACTGGGGGCGAAACACGTGCCCATCGCTGTACCCTGTCTTTGTAGGCAGAGTTGGCCTGCAAATGTAAAAATATTATTATTCAGACAAAAGCCAATCAGTTCCATCCATAAGTGCTTATGTTTTTGATATTTCAAGGGTCTTTTTTCTAAGAAAATCTTATGGCTTCCAAGCCATTTTCATGAGTAATGCCGGTATAGAGACTTGTAATATCCAGTGTGATGAGTAACATGTCTTGTTCCCACCGTGTCCCTTCAATGATCCGGAGAAAGTCTTTTGTGTCCCTTATATACGAGCTCAAATCTTTTACCATTGGAGCGAGAAAATGATCTATATACATTGCAGTGTTCTCCAGTAAGCTATTTTTGGAGGACACTATTGGGCGTCCAGGTGGAAATTTCATATCTTTATGGACCTTCGGCAGGTGATAGAAGGTCGGTAGTTCTGGATGTTCACAATTTAAGAATCTGTAATCCTCTAGGTCCAAAACCCGTTCGTCTTTCCATTTTGTCAAGTGTTCATGGAAGGTAGAGATGATGGTTTCATATTCCTTTCTTAAAATGGGGGTGTAGCACTCCTTCGTTAGGAGTTGTTTAAATGCCTCCTTCTCATATTGTTTTTTGTTAAGAATCACTACGTTGCCCCCCCTTATCTGAGGGCTTGATTATAATTGAGTCATCCTCTTTTAAGTTCACGATGGCTTGCCATTGATCTTTTGATATATTCCTACTGCCTGTATTGAAGTTTTATTCTTGTAATTTTTTCAGTTCCTCAATCACTGTTTCCTGAAAAGTGTCTGTTCCATCATGTGGCAAAATTAAGATGAACATGGATTTCACCCTTAGATTACTTCTGCAACTTTTTTGAGATATACCTGTCTCTTCTAACATGCGTGTTGCACCTCCTTCCATTCCCTTTTGGATACTAGAATTGTCTTCCAGCTCATGAAGGGTCCATAAGGTTTCTAGATCTGCTCCCGTCAGGAGATGCGATGGTTCCTTTCCATCGGTATCGCCATCATCTTTTTTCTTTGGATTTTGTAGATGTATCTTAATTAATTTTAATTTCCGTATGAACTTGTAGAGGTCTATACGTGTTTGCGTATAATCAAATTGTGGAGTCGGGCAGAAGGTTAGGCCCAATTCCAGTACTTTGATTTCAGTCTCAGTCAATGATCAATTTGACAGATTGAGTACCGTCTGCTTCATTTCCTCTATTTCCATTTTGCCCCCGGTTTGCTGCGTGTAATGACTAGTGTTGAGAGTTCGCCCCCTGCTTTTCTTGCCTCTTCTTGTCTTCCTTCTTTTTTTTTTCGGGAGAATAGGTTCTCTGAGCTGGTCGCAGCCGTGCCTCTCTTATCAGCTCGTATTCCTGAAAAAAAGTTGGCTTACTTCTAATGTCTCTCTCCCTTTCGCTGGATGACAGTTCGCCTTCTGAAATTTCAACTTCTGACTCAGAGGTTTCACGTTGTGTCTCTTCTGAAAGACTTGTGAATTTTAACTGTGTTCGTGGTCCATCAAACTTCTTCACGAACGTGAGAATACGTCCGGTTTCATGGTCTTGTTTGTCTCGTAGGAACTTGGTTTGTTTTCTATTTTTGATTGAAGCTTCATATTCAACTAAACGTTTTTTCATTTGTTGTTTTAGTTCTTCACTCTTGTTCACATCTTTTTCCACACTGATCAATGCTTCCACTCTTTTAATTTCCTCCAGGAGTTTCGCCCGATCACTCCATGCGTATTTGATCAAAATTTTAACCATTCCTTTTGTCACTTCTGTTGTATATTCCGCCCATTCCTCTAACAGTGCTGGGTCCGGGTTCTCATAGGAAGGGACTGTGTAAATCCTCAGACCTCATGGGATACGTCCAACATCCAGGTACTTTTGTAGGCTTGTCACCTCCCACCACTTTCGTATTTCTTGTTCATATGTTTTTTTGAGACCAGCATACAGGGTTTTTAATGTGTTGGGAGTAGTCTTTCTCACAGTACTGTCCTTTAGTGTAGCTGATCTGCCCCGTTTGGTAAAGAGACTCGCTGCTGCCTCCTCCCTCTCAGAGTCACTGAACATGTTCCAATATCTGGTGTGTGGGAAGGGTAATGTTCTAAATATATTTTATGCTCCTGCGTGGCTACCAGCAAAAAATTCGGGAGGGCACTAACTGCTTCGACTCAGCCTGGCTCCTCGGGTCAGTGACTCGTGGCGTCCTGGGTCTTTTTCAGCGGCGGCATCTGTCTGTGTTTCTGTTGTCTCTCACCCAGTTGGGCACCGCTTCAATTCAGCGGTCGCTTAGCGGGGCTGACGGTAAACAAAACACCTCAACTCTAGTCCACCAGCCATCGTGCCACACGTCACAGTTGCCGCTCTCCGTAAGGTGGATTACGGATATGATCCTATGCCCACAATTGTCCAATCCTGTCAATTGTAATAGATAGAGCACACTCTGGAGCAAAGTAGTTTCAAATATTTATTCCACAGCTACTAATGAGAAGTGGGTGGATAGCATGGCCTTATGGGCACGCTATATTGATGACTTATTCATCATATGGAGAGGCCCCCAAGAAGAGGCAGAAGAGTACATAAAGGCACTTAACAATAATAACTTTAACCTGAGGTTTACAAGCTGTATTGACAGACAAGAGCTGGTCTATCTGGACCTCAGAGTGTATTTAGAGGATGACACATTGCACACTGCCCTCTACCACAAACCCACGATGGGTAATTCAATCCTCCATGCCGGAATCTGCCATCTCCGTAGTGTAATTGATAACATCCCATTCGGGGAGTTCTTGAGAATTAAGAGAAATTTATCCACACCCAATGAATACAGTGTAGCCAAATCGAAAGCTAGACAAAGATTTCTCAAGAGAGGGTACTGCAAATGGATATTGGACAAAGCAGAAAGCAGGAGTGATTTGATAGAGCGCAATCAACTCCTGGTAGGAAGAGAAGGAGATCTCTCACACGAAAATAAAGAAATGCAGGACAAGAACAAAATAAGATTGATCACAGATTATACCGAGAAAGCATCAGAGTTATTCCAAATCCTTAGAAGGAATTGGCGTATTCTGAAATCTGACAACATCATTGGGAAATGTATATCAGATGCACCACTTGTAAACTATAGAAGAGGCACCTCATTGAAAGATCACCTGGTCAGGAGTCACTATACAGACAAGGCAAAGAATTAAGACCAATTAGAGGGTTTTTCCTGTGCCCTAGATGCAAAGCCTGTAAAAACAGTTCCAAGGTGAGGGAATATGTCACACCAGGCAGCAAATCGAAAGTACAGATAAAAAAGTTTTTTAACTGCAATTCTGATCACACAATTTACTGCCTAGAATGCCCTTGTGGCAAGCAGTACGTTGGGAGCACTATTCACCCCACTAAGAAATAGATTTTGGAGCATTTACGGGCGATCGCCAATAAAGACCAAACATACCCGGTCGCCCGACATTTCTAGTTCGAACATAACAGCAATAGCAATCTGTTAAGATTTTTTTGTCTGGACCAGGTGAGCAAGGATGAAAGAGGTGGAGATAGGGTTAGAAAATTGTGAACCCTAGAATAGAGATACATAATTCTACTACAGAGTAAGGCCCCTAAAGGACTTAATATTGAAGAGGAAATGTGGATTCACATAGGCTAATCTTTAGCCATGATATATTAGGACTTTAGATGTCTTTATCCACTCCAGATACTCGCTGCCTAAACATAGTTTTGCCCTTACAGGGCGGTATTTACTACGATATCATGACATGGTAATAGTTGACTTCCACACTCACTATTTTTACAATACATTTATCCTTCTCCCTACCCTCCCCGTCTTGGATAATAATTTTCATATATTAAAAATATGAGAAGGGATTCCCCTTCTGGCGCCCATCGAGGGCGCCATACATGTGGAGTATAAAGGTTACCCATATAGGGCTATACATATATGTGATTTATAATCAGGCACATTTTGGGATATGAAATATATTGCTTTTGTTATGTACTCATGATTGTAAGTTTATTTACATACTACAAAATGGCTGCCACGTTTACCATGAAAAGGACATTATTTTCTCTCCACCCCTTTTTCACTGTCACTGACTTCCTGTTTTGTATTGTCATAACTTTATTTAAATCATAGTCTAATGAAATGGCTTTGTTGCCACTGAGGAAGGCGACCTTGCCAAAACGCGTCTGTCATCCTGGTAGCTGTGGAATAAATATTTGAAACTACTTTGCTCCAGAGTGCGCTCTATCTATTACAATTGACGGGATTGGACAATTGTGGGTGTGGGATCATATCCGTAATCCACCTTACGGAGAGCGGCGCCCATGGCGTTTGGCGCGATGGCTGGTGGACTAGAGTTGAGGCATATATATATATTTATTTTTATTTATTTGAAAAGTTTTATAAAGTGCGAACAAGACCCAACCGGGTATCAGAGCGCTGTACAAAGAGGAAAGCTGACGTATACGTACAGAGACAATATAAATACACTTACAAAAAGGAAATATGAGGCCAATCATCGTCATCATAGACTGACTTCAAAGACAAACGAAGTAAGTTTAAACCCCCAGTAGAAATGATTGTCAAGCATAAGTTTCAAACATAAAGTGAAAGTAAATTGTTAAGCATACAATAACACACCCAAGCACACCCCATAAGGCAACATGAGAGGGACCTGAGGCATAAAATAAATGAGGACGCTAGGGGAAGAGTAGGTAGAAAATGAACAAACAATAAACAGCCCACCCAGATGAGGCCGAACAGTTTCAATATCGCCTTACTATAAAGACAGAGGAGATACGTTTTAAACCCCAAGTGAGAATGAATTGTCAAGCACGAGTTACAAACATAAAGTGAAAGTACATTGTCAAGCATAAATTTCAACACAACAAAGTAAAAATGCTTGTCAAGAATGCAGGTAATTGACTAGCAAATGACATGGAGGCTATTGTTGATGCAGTTCTTCCAATAGTAGCCATTTGACCTGTTTTTTTAATGAGGCAGTCGAAGGATTGGCTCTGATCTCTGTTGGAAGGGCATTCCAAATTCTTGGAGCCAGTCCTGAGAAGGTACGATTGTAAGTTCTTTTTTATTGAATTTCGGAGGTTTCAGTAGAAGGGTATTGGAGCTTCTTAGGTTTCTTCTGGATCCGGAGAGCTCAAGTTTTTTTGCCAGGTAAACGGGGCTATTGAAGTGTATAGCTTTATGTGTCAGGCAGGCTATTTTGAAGCGGATCCTAGCTTCAATGGGGAGCCAGTTAAGCTGGATTAGGTCAGGTGTGATATGATCATGCATGCTTTCTTGAACCTGTGATTAGTCTGGCAGAGGCGTTCAGAGTAGCTCTTAGTGGTGCTAACCTAGATTTAGGAAGACCAGCTAGGGTCACCAAGCCATATTCAACTCGTGATATAACTAAGGATTGGACTGCTGATTGTATGTCTTCTGGAGGTAGGAATGGTTTGATTTTCCTAAGAGTGTTGAGCTGATGGTTGGCACTCTTAAAGGTTGCACTGATGTGACCTTGCATGTTTAGAAATTTGTCTAGGGTGACCCCTAAAGAGCAGGCAGAGTCCACCAAATGTGGGGTGCAGTTGAGTGCTGAGATTTTTTGATCCAGTTTTGCGTGGGGGCCTTGTGGTTGCGTGGGGAAATCAGGAGAAATTCAGTTTTGAGAGAGTTAAGTAATAGGTGGTTATGTGTTAGCCATTGTTGAGTTTTTGAAGCGCTCCGTTAAGAGTTTTAATGTCATCTGGAGAGGAGATCTTCAAATACAGTTGAGTGTCATCCGCGTACATGTGGTACTGAATGTTTGAGTCATTTAGAATGGCAGTTAGAGGTTCCATGCATAGGTTGAAGAGCGTGGGCGAAAGTGCAGAACCTTGAGGCACCCCAATAGAAACTGAAGTGCTGGCCGCCAAAGATTGGTTGACTTTGATTCTTTGTGTTCGATTATGCAGGAAAGAGGACAGCCCCATCCTGTATTGAAGAAGGTTAATCAGGTTATCATGTTTGATAGTGTCAAAAGCAGAGGACAAGTCCAGAAGGATTAGAAGATAAGGTGTATCTTGGTCCAGAGCTCTCAATGTATATATAGAATATATATATAGAATAATATATAGAAGAGAAATGTCAGAAAATGTAATTTTGTATGTCAGATATATTGATGACTTGTTTTTTCCTTTGGCAGGGGTCTGAAGAATCAGCATGCAAATTTGCACTAGACCTTAATGCTAACAGTTTAAACCTATCATTCACATGTAACACAAGCACTGAATCCATACACTTCCTTGATTTAGAAGTCTTTGTAGAAAACAAGAAATTACACTCTAGAACGTACAGAAAGCCAACCTCGGGCAACTCCGTTTTGCATGCGAGCAGTTTTCATCCCACTAAACTAAAGGAAAGCATTCCTTATGCTGAGTGCCTTCGGATGAAGCGTAACTGCAGCACTGAAGAGAGTCTCAAATGAGCCACTAATGATCTTTTCTTGAGGCCCGAGTCTCAGGGATACAACTCTGAAACACTTAGAACAAGCCAACGCTTCATGTATCAAGAGGAGAGACTTGCTATTCAGCCAATCTAATAGCAAGAGGAGGAACACTATTGCAGCTCATGATACACCTAGGCTCATCACTGGCTACAATACATACCACGCTAATCTCCGCAAGATCCTCTATAAGAATTGACAGATCGTCAGAAGAGACCCAGTCATTGGCCCCACCATTGCCCGAGTCCCCCAATATCTTTCAGGAGAGCTAAATCATTGAGAAATGAATTAGTGTGCAACTCGCCTACGATCAAAAAGGGCTCAGATTGGCTGAAGACACATAGGGGCTTTCAAAGGTGTCCTAAATGCAAATCCTGTCGACATGGGGTCAACACCAAGGTGGTATTAACACCCTTCAGGCAGACACCCTTTGAAATTCGGGGAAGCTACACCTGTAAAAGTGAATTTGCAGTCTATGTCCTACAGTGCACCTGCAATAAAAAATACGTGGGTAGTACCATACACCCAGTACACATCAGAATTCTCCAATACCTTAGGGTGATAGCCAATGATGACCCAATTTACCCGGTGACTAGACACATCAATCTGTGCCATGGTGGTAATGTAAAAGATCTCTCATACTTTGTGATTGACACTGTCCCAAAGAACCCATGGGGATGGAATAGACAACAAGCACTCAGAAGGCTAGAGTCTAGATATATCCTCCTTATGAATTCCAAAATACCGTTCGGGTTGAACACTGATGAAGCACTATCAGGGCACCTATAAGCCTCTGCTGCCCTCTCCCCACTCTTCTCTCCCAGTTACTCCCGGGCTAAATGAACTTTTTGCATTACAGTATTAATTGTTTCTTTATTCCAGTCATGAGTCAGTCACCTGTAGTGACTTCATGCTAACACATAAATGAACCAATGCCTACTAGGGCTGTATTTCTGCGTCCCTTCTTGATGATGCTTATGGCCAACAGTGGCTAGCTATTGAAGCAATGCAGCACAATAAGAAGGTCTCCGCCATTTACACGGTTATTCATATTACATGTAAGCCTGGGCAAAGCACTACGCTACGCTCGCGTAGTTTGCGAAGTTTGCGCTACTTCGCACTACGCGGATTGCACAGTGCAAACACGCGTAGCGTAGCGTAGCGTAGTGCAGCGGTCATTTTTTGCTTGCTCGCGGTCCTCAACGTCAAGTTGGCGACCGCGAGCAAGCAAAATGACATCCCGGCGAGACTTTTTCCTCGTTCGCGATCAGCAACATCAAGTTGCCGATCGCGAGCGTGGAAAATATACCTCCCGGCGAGATTCTCAACGCGGGGAGGTCAGGTTTCTCATTGCGAGTGGTCGCGTATGCTCGCGACCGCTCGCGACGAGAAACTACCAGTCCGCGTTGAGAAAGCTGCTGCTCGAGTAGAAATCTACTCGAGCAGCAGAAAACGTCCGCCTGCACTGTGCAAGATGCGGTTTGCACTGATTGCACAGTGCGGGCAAGCATCCGGCACTGTGCAATCAGTGCAAACAGCATTTTGCACAGTGCACCACGCAGTTCGCGTAGTGCACGCGTAGCTCGCGTGGTGCAAAGTGCACTTCGCGTAGCTACGCGTAGCGCTACTTCGCGAACTACGCCCAGGGTTAATTACATGTAACATAATACTAGCACTAAGTGTTATGGTTTAGATCACTCACGACTCAAGACGCTTTTACTACTTTATTTTGCAATGCGCCATGCCAATGTTTGTACATACACCTTCCGATGTGGCTCTGGAGGATTGACTGCATTGAAGTCTCACGTCTAAAAAGCATATTACAGAGCCATATACTGTTATAATTTTTGTTTGTTACATCAACTGGGCATATATAGTTCATTCTATAACAGTTTGTATTATTTATAATTTAATATTTCTTTACTCACGGATATTTAACTTCTATGTCCTTTGTGACGCATGGTTGCTGTGAAAACCTGGCAAAGTGACTCTTAAATATTGCCGTCGAAACGTGTCAAGGCCTTCATTTTGGATTACAATTCCTGTGTCAGATTACCACAGAGTCAGCGCCTGTTATTGTGTGTGTAACAGGATTGGAGGCATATATATATTACCTACTGGCGATCGCCAGTAGGTAGTTATAGTTAGGATCTTGTTTCTATTTTCAAAACTAATGACCCACCCAGGTCAGCTCCTGTCTTGAAAGTTTCAGGGTGATTCGTCAAGCGGGGGCCGAGAAAAAAGGGGGGTCCCAAAACGCATTTTCCCCATGTTAATTTCCGTAGGAAAAATTGGAACAGGCTACAGCCCAAACTGCTGAACGGAATAACACCAAATTTGGCAAAAAGGTAGCCCTTGGTTCAGAAAGAGACCTTTTTTTAAATGGTGTAAATCTGTTCAGTAGTTCCTGAGAAATTAGAAAAAGAAATGTTTCGATATCTCAGCACCAAGGAGGGTTTGCAAACCCTCCCGGGCACGAGCTTCACTCTGATTGGCTGCCAACACTCTAATCCAGAATGCGTTGTCAGCCATCTTGTAACTCGGTAACTGAGTCACAAGAAAAGAGTAAAAAAAAAAAAGTTGGAAAACAAGAAAAGGAGGCAGGGTAGAAACACCCTGACCCCCTAAGCCTGCTCCGGGGGCCAAAAAAAGCATTTTTTTTAAATCGGCAGAATTCACGCTGGGTGCACGAATCCTGCCAAAATTTAACAAAAAATGAAGCGCGGGCTCCCGCGCTTCATTTTAATGAGGCCCCCGGGTGGGCCAGGTCCCTGGGGCAATGTTAAAAAAATATAGTTGGGGCCCGTGGGGGGCCTCCGCAGCCCTGGGGACTGCCACTTCCCTGGGGCTAAGCTAACTATGTGCAGGGGGCATGTGGCCCCCCAGAGCCCCGGGGACCGCCACCTCCCCGGGGCTTGTTGTCAAATGAATGCATGGGGGGTCCCAACCCCCATGCTCCCCGGGGACTGCCACCTCCCCAGGGCATTTTTAATTGGATGTAGGGGGCACACAGCCCCCCTGTAGCCCAGGGGACTGCCACCTCCCCGGGGCTCTTTTTAAAAAATATATATATATATGTGGGGGAGCAAGAGACCCTCCACGCTGCCCCAGGGACCACCACCTCCCCAGGGCACTTTGTATTTAAATACAGGGGTCCGTTATGGACCCCCGGGGACCACCACCTCCATAGGGCTTTGCAAACGTTGGGTGGAGGGCCGCGCGGCCCCCCTCCTGGAGCCCTTGATGGCCCTGGGGACCGCTACCCCCCAGGGCCAGCTCCTGCAATGTCCTGGGGTGCCCACCCCCAATACATTACTGTTTGCTATGGCAGGGTGGGAGCCATGCAACCCCCACCCTGCCATAGCAAACTCTGCTTCGGTTTTTGGAAGCGAGAGCAGGAAACCTGCTCTCGCTTCCAAAAACCGAAGCAGAATTGCTTTTGCACAAGGGAAGCTGCATGTCAGTAGCTCCCCTTGTGCAAAAGCAATGCCGGCTCCTGCAGGAGGCGGGGAGCCGGCGGGACCATGGGGGCATTGGGACTCCCCCCATGGTTCCAACACAAAGGACCAGCGCCGGGGGATGGGGTCCCCAGGGCCAGAAGTAGCCCAGGAGGGGGGCCACCCAGCCCGCTCCCCTTTATTTAAAAAAAATTGCCGGGCCCTGGGGGATGGGGTCCCCGGGGCCAATAATGGCCTGAGGAGGGGGCCACGCGGCCCCCCTCTATAATTAAAAATGAAGGGTGGCCAGGCCCTGGGGGATGGGGTCCCCGGGGCCAGAAGATGCCTAGGGAAGAGGGGCCACATGGCTCCCCTCCTGTTATTAAATTTAAAAAAAACTGAAGGCCTGGCCCCGGGGGATGGGGTCCCCGGGACCAAAAGTGGCACAGAGAAAGGGGGGCCACATGGCCCCCCTCCCATAGGACAATAAAAAAAAAGCAAGGCCATGCCCAGGGGGATGGGGTCCCTGGGGCCAAAATTGGCCTCAGGAGAGTGGCCATATGGCCCCCTTCACGTTTTTTGTTTTTTTTTAAATGTGGCAGGCCCTGGGGGATGGGGTCCCCAGGGCCCAAAAATAGATTAAAAGAAGGGGGGGCCACATAGCCCCCCTTTTAACACACACAGAATAAAAAAGCTGGCATCTCGCTGGAGGCCCCGCCCCCTCCATGCACCACTCTGCAAACGCGCCCCCTGGCATGTTGTAAGTTGGTGGATTAAGTCCTCTTGAATACTGAGGGTCCCTGGGGGCCAACTAGCCCACCAGGTACCTCCAGTAAGCTCCAGAAGCCACATTTGCAGAGTGGTGTACAAAGGGGTGTGGCCTCGGACCACCTCTCTGCAATGCAGCTCTGTGGCGCTTACTGGAGGTAAATGGTGGGCTAGTTGGCCCCCAGAGACCCTCAGGATTCAAGGGGACTTAATCCCCTAAGTTACAATGCACCAGGGGGCACGTTTGCACAGTGGTGCAGGGAGGGGGCGGGGCCTGATATCACAAGTGTGCAAACGCGCCCCCTGGCGCGATGTAACTTGGGGGATTAAGTACCCTTGAATCCTGAGGGTCCCTGGGGGCCAACTAGCTCACCAGGTATCTCCAGTAAGCACCACAGAGCTGTGTTGCAGGGAGGTGGTCTGAGCCACGCCCCTTTTTACACCACTCTGCAAACGTGGCTTCTGGCGCACTGCTGGTGGGGCAATGAGGTCCTATTGTATCCTAAGGTCCTCAGGACACAAGTGGACTTCATCCTCCGAGCAGCAGTGCACCAGTAGCCGCGTTTGTAGAGTGGTATAAAAAGGGGCGTGACCTCGGACCACCTCTCTGCAACGCAGCTCTGTGGCACTTACTGGAGGTACCTGGTGGGCTAGTTGGCCCCCAGGGACCCTCAGGATTCAAGAGGACTTAATAGGGATGTTATAGTTAGAAATTAGCATTTAAAAAACCTTAGAAATTCACTGAAAAAACCACAGGTTTTAGGGACATTATAGTTAGAAATTAGCAATTAAAAAACCTTAGAAGTTCACTGAAAAAACACAGGTTTCAGGGATGCTATAGTTAGTTGGACATTTCACTCGTACAAAACCAGAGAAATTTGTCCGTTATAGTTAGTTCAGCTAACTATAACTCGTGCCGCCGCAATGCACTGCTGATGACATCACATATTACTTCATTCATGACATGGTCAGTGACATCACTGATGACATCACTGATGACATCTCAATTGACATCACTGATGACATCACTGATGACATCACTGATGACATCATCCAGTGACTGTGTGTTTCTGTAAAGTTTAAATATGTTTTATATATATATATAGGCCAAGGTGTATTGAAGAATGAGTGGGTGTATAAGTGTCCCAATGGATGATTTAGTAGGTGAATGACTGACTGTATAAGTGAGTGATTAAATGTGTCTTACTGAATGCATGGGTTAGTGACTGATACAGACATTCACACAGTTTAGTTTGTCAGTTGGTGTGTAAGCGGTTGCATGGGTTGGTGAGTAGCTTAATGAGGGTCTATATGGGTTATTGATTGGTTGTATGAGTATCTGTATGGGTGCCTGAGTGTCTGTGTTGGTATGTGGGGGGTGTGACTCTGTGCATAGATGTGTGAGTGGGTGATTCACTGGGTGTATGGGTTCAAGAGTACATCTGTGAAGGGCTGTGTGGGTGGGCGAGTGTGTGTATGGGTGTTTTGGTGAGTGAATGGATGTCTCAGTGGTACATGTGTGAGTAACTGCAAATGTGAAAGGCAGTATATGTGAGTGTTGGAGTATATAAATGACTATATGTGAGAGTGAGTGATTATGAGAGTATCAGTATGGATGAGTGTGTGCTTGTATTACTTATTGTATAAGAGTGTAAGTATGTGTTAGTATATGTTTGAATAAGTGAGGTGGTATGTGTATAACGGTATAGGCGAGTAAATGGGAGTGTGATTGATTCTTTGCATGACTGATTAGGTGTGTGAGTAACTCTATGGATGAGTGGCGGTGTGGGAGTGTCTGTATAGATATGTGAGTGCATATGATAGTGCTGTATTGATGGTTGACTGCATGTATTAGTGACTGTATGGGTGAATGAGTGGATATATGTGTAGACCTAGGAATTAGTGAGTGGGTATGTACTAACTGGTATTGGTGTGTCTATGGTTCCGAAAATGGTAGTTTGTGTTTTAGAGTGGGTGTATCAAAGGTTATATTAGGTTATGTGGAGGTACATCAGATTATCACGTGGATGATGTCATCAGTGATGTCATTTGAGATGTCATCAGTGATGTCACTGACCATGCCATGAATGATGTAATATGTGACGTCATCAGCAGTGCATTGCGGGGTTGCGAGTTATAGTTAGCTGAACTAACTATAATGGCTGAATTTCTCTGGTTTTGTACGAGTGAAATGTCCAACTAACTATAACGTCCCTGAAACCTGTGTTTTTTTCAGTGAATTTCTAAGGTTTTTTAAATGCTAATTTCTAACTATAACGTCCCTGAAACCTATGTTTTTTCCAGTGAAAATATATATATATATATATATATACACACATATACATATCCAATATCCACTCCAAAGGAAGGGAATGACGACTCCGTGTGGGAGCTTGAAATCTTTATTCTGTCATTCTACATTGCATCGAACGCGTTTGGCTGTAACTAGCCTTGATCACCAATACCGAGGCAATAATTTGCTTGCATTCTAAAAGCACAAACCACGTGACATTCATAAAAAGTGAAAACATACTGGTTGTTTCTCACTGGTTTTAGATGTCAAATAGCCAACAATTTTGTACAGAAATTTGGAATATAATAACTTATCAACTCAGAAACATGAATGGCAATTAATTACAATTAAATGAATAGTTAAAAATGGTAAAATAATTATAAATTACCAATGCCAATATCACATCTGTTTCTGTTAACGTACCCCTCTGTTTTAAGTTTTATTGGAACTTCGTAACTTATCTTGTAAAATTAAAGTGCCAGTGCTTAAGAACAAAACCTCTGTTACAATATATACTTAAATTATTCTTTTACCCTCTTGGCAATAACAGACCTTATAGCCATGTTATAGTGCAAGTGTTTGTTGGGAAATTTTGGTCACAGTGACCACTGCATAGAGTTTTGTTGGAATCTTTCAGCTTCTCTTATAAAATTGAAGTGCAAGTGCTTAACAACAAAACCTCTGTTACAATATACACTGAAATTATTTTTTCTCTCTTAACAATATTAGACCTCATAGTCATATGAAGTACAATTGCTTGTTGACAAATTTCGGTCACAGTGACCTTATTTACATCGAGAATAATATATTTTCTTATTTGATCAACGGTAACTTATTTAGTCCTCATAGCCCCATTATTGTAATAAGTCCCCAGTGGGCAGTCTATCACTTCAAATATCCTTTTGGCTCAGCAATTATTAAAACTTAGCGAGAACTGTGCAAAAATACATCATAAAGTGCTCTGAGAAAGTTCTGTTTGTCTGTCCTTGAACATGCTAAAAATACTTTTTTACTTGAAAGTTAAAAACTTGAAAATTTAAGGTATCTGGGAGGGGTTGCTATCTACTTCTTCAAAGGTGTGTATGTAAATCTTCCTCACTTTTCAGACACCAAGGTTGCTTGGTGTTCAACAATACAATGTATTTAGACTCCAATTGTCTAAGCTGTTTCTCTCTGTCACCTCTTCTTAGTTTGGGGGCACTGCATTGAGGACAAAATATAGTAAATCTCTTTACTTCATCTTTATGCCCTGGTTCAAAATGGTGGGCTACCGGATAACTTGTGTCACAGTTTTTTATTGCCCGCTAATGTTGCAGGATCCATTTGTGAACTGCCAAAGTTGTACTACCTATATATGATAAGCCACAGATTATGTATATCAGGAAACTCCTATAAACTCCTCCAGAATGAGATGTGCATGGTCACCAGTGTTTGTTGCTCTAAAGGATTTTAATGCAGTTCAGTCGGCATAATACATTTTGGGTAATCCTGGCCTTGATCACATACGCGCCGCAAGAGCTCAGCTTAAATTCATACTGACCTCATGGTGCAGAGACATAAAAGACATCCTAACATATTCAATATTACCCAATAATAAAACATTAACCCCTTGCGTGCGCGGCGAATTTTCGCGCTGTGCGGGGTTTGAATTAGCGGACGGGGATTCTGATGGCTCCCGGCCATCGTGAGCACACGCCCACCGTAACGCACGACGGCCGGGAGCCGTCGTGAGCATGGAAGGGGTTAAAACCGAAGTGAGAGGTAGGGATGTATTGTTACTAATACTACACTGTAAAATACAAAAAGTGCAAAGTGGTTCAAGTATCCAGGAAAAATAAAGTGCAAGTACTCTGTCATAATACTGACTCACAGTACTCAATAAATAAATCCAGTGATGTTCACTTAATTCAAATCATATTCATGGTCTCACAATCCTAAATTTATATATCTGCTGAGAATCATGATGCATCACTGTGAAATACATTGACATATACAGAGATAAATACAACATATAGAATTATAAATAACTGTAATAAATACACCAATAGGAGCTTGTTGTAAAACCATATATGCAATATCCGAAACAGATATAAAAACAATTTCATTCTAATGCTGATGTTACTCATTGATAAGAGTCCCCATACATAACAGCATAACTCCAAAATGCAAGCAATATTCAGGATATTCCATATTTAGTGCCAAATGGATTCCTGTTTTAATCTCCCATGGAATACCACCATTTTTTTTTTTAAATGAGAAAACAAAATTATCAGTACAGAGCACATACCACTCATCTCTACAACGAAACCAAATTGCAATATATCCACTGTACAAAATACTCCTTTAAAGTAACTGTAGCTAAATGTCACCAAAAGTGTATAAGGAAACTCAAATACTCAAGGGAGAGGCAGTGAAAATCCCAAAGGGATATTTGTGTGTGTGAGTGTGTGTCTATGGGGATTTTGCATTTTTTAACGCAAGTACAGGCAAAACTGCTGAACGGATTTATACCAATTCTGGCAGAAAGCTATATCTTGGTCTAGAAGGATCACTTGTGTTACTTTGGTACAAATCTGTTCAGTAGTTTTGGAGTTATTAAAGAAAAAAGAAATATATATATCTGCACAGAGCCTTCACACAGATCTCATGGCGAGAACAGATTGGCTGCTTTGTTGCATTAATAACTTTGATGCTGCTTGTTGAAGCTTCACAAATGTTTCAAAGCTAGTATGCCAATCACATCAACAGGGAAAAGCGTTTTTTGACTTGCCTATATCTTTGATGCCATTTGACGAATCTTCACAAAATTCTTTTGAAAAAGTGTCAAGTTGGATCTTGTACATGGAGGGCCTGATTCACAGAACTAACTTACGTCAAAAACGTAAAGTTAGTACTTTTGGTATTCACAGACTACACTTACTCATTTTGGTATTCACAGACTGAACTTACTCATTTCGGTATTCATAGAAGTTAGTAGTCCTAACTTTAGGACTCCTAAATGCCTTCTGTGAATACTGAAAGTCTTAAAGTTAGGATTTTTCTCAGTTTAGGAGTCCTAAAGTTAGGAGTCCTAACTTTACTACTCCTAAACTGAGAAAAATCCTTAATGGAGATGAATGCTTTGTTGATCTACTGGAGCACAATCTGATCTGGGGTGACTCTGAAAAGTGGTTTCATTCTTGACGTCCCCTGGTGAGAGCAGAGTCCACGATTCTCCCTTTTAAATACCCTGAGTATAAAAATGCCCAAAATCATCTCCACGCTCTGCCCGTTTGGCCACTCTCTGTTTTCCTTAGTAGTATATAATGGTCTTCCCACCTTTTCCCTCATTGACGGACAGCTTAACAAAAGGCTCCTGCACGTGTTTTTAGACGATTTTGCTGACACGTTATTTGTGCCTAGGAATATGAGGACATCTCAATGAAACAAAGAAGTACTTACTTAATCTAGTTAAGTGGAAGTAAGTACCCCTGTTTGCCACAGATTCACCTCTTTGTAGTCTTGTCATTTTCTCTTGATGAGGGTTCATGGTTTCACAGATTTCTGGATGAAGATTGTGTGATGAACGTCACATGGCCAAAATGACATGCACAAGAGGTCACTGGAGACACTACCTCGTGTTCCTTTATGCAACTGTAATGTAGAATATGCACAATAATTTGTGCAAAGAGGTAGCACTTACTAACTAACCAGTATAATGTATTCCAGTTAGGGAGACATTTTCATCAAAACTGGGGACTCTTCTTGGGTGAAATGAGGTTTCATTCTGGCCCTGATGCTCATTTCACAGTACAAACAAATATAAACATAGCAGGTGCCCCAGTTGAAGCTCCACTTTAGTGAAACACAAACAATCCTGACTTCTTGGGCTTGGCTAAGGCAAAGCAAGTGTGCTTCCTCTTGTATTCCACATTGAAAATCAATATGAAATTATTAATGGAGGTGAATGCACCATTGATCCATTGGAGCACAGTTTGATCTGAAGTGACTGTGATGAGTGTTTTCTTTCTTATCATTTCTTGGTGAGAGCGGAGTCCATGGTTCTCCATTTTAAATTCCCTAAGTATGCAAATGCCCAAAACACATTGCACCTCTCACACACCCACTCACAGAGATAAACAGGCACACATACATCCACTCAAAGACCCACACAGCCAATGACACACCCACTGACAGACCTATCTTGTCACTCAGAGATCCACTCACAAGCTCAGATAGGCAATAACACACCCACTCACAGACCCAGACAGGCACTCACAGACCCACTCTCAGAGGTTACAGGTTACAATTGGGAAATAAAATTTAAAAACCTTAAACATTCAATGAAAAAAACAAATGTCACAGGGACATTGCAGTTAGTAAATTACATTAAAAAACATAGAAATTCACTGAAAAAGCCAAAGGTTATAGGGACGTTATAGTTAGGAAATACAATTTAAAAATCCTTACAAAATCACAAAAAAAACAATGGTTACAGGGACATTATAGTTAGGAAATTAAAAAAAGTGTAGACATTTACTGAAAAAACAAAGGTAACAGGGATGTTATAGTTAGGCTCAGATTTCACTCGCACAAAACCATTGAGTGACTGTATGGGTACATGAGTGGGTGTGCAAGTGGCTATATGGGTGAGTGAGTGGCAGTGTGAATGGATGTATGGGTAGGTGAGTAGGTGTGCGAGTGGCCGGAGGGTGACTGAGTAGCTGAGTGAGTGACTCTATGGGTGAATAACTGGGTGAGTAAGTGGCTGTATGGGTGAGTGAGTGGTTGTTTCAGTGGGTGTTTGGTTAACTGAGTGAATGTGTGAGTGGCTGTATTGGAGAGTGAGTGTCTGTGTGAGTGGCTGCATGAGTGAGTGAGTGGACTTATGAGTACTTGTATGGATGTGTGAATGGGTATGTAAGTGGTTGTGTGGGTGTGTGAGTGGTTCTATCAGTGAGTGAGTGGGTATATGAGTGGCTGTATGGGTGGCTAAATGGATATGTGAATAGGTGTATCTGAAAGTGAATCACACATTTGATTGATGACACACCCAAACCTTGTGTTTTGATTGGGCACTTTAGGACCCCACCCATGTACATGTAAAACCACACCCAAAAACAGCTATTTCTGCAATGAACTCTGTAGAAGCAGTCTTGCTTTGTTTTTTGTTCACTCTCATGATTAATGTGATAGAATGGCTGAAGCTTCATCTTCTGTCCAGGAAGAACATCCAGAACCTGTTGAGGATGAGGAGTGAGATACACCACCTCCAAGAAAATAAAGTGATGTCTGGAAGCATTTTACAATACCTTCAGGGGTAAAAAAGGTTACTGCTAAAAATGTGCAGTGTAGTATTTGCAGCAAGCAGTTATCCAGAGTAGGGGTGGGCGGAATTTGCGTAGTCGCGTTACGCAAATCTTCGCGAAATTGCTAAAAAATTCAGCGAACTCGCGGAAATTCCGCGAAATCGCGGAATTGCTGGTCCCGTCCGTTCGCTGTGTGTTTTTGCGTGCTCGCTGGGAAATATATCACTAACTTGCCCATGCGGTCACTAATGGGCGCGGCCATCTTGTTTTCACTTGTCCCGCCCGCTCGCGATGGTATTTCCTGTTCCGGGTCGCGTATTGCATGCTCCCGCCCGTTCGCGATAAGGGTTTCCTCTTCGGGAACATGCATTACATGTTCGCGACGCTTTTTGCGTGCTCGGGGGGGGAAATATCGCGCGAACTTGCCTATGCGGCTCGCAATGGGCGGCCATATTGTTTTTCACTCTATTGCTATGGTTCTGGGCCTGCTTTTCAATCCTCCCTCTATCTTTTCAATCCTTTGTTTCTGTAAACTTTTTTGGGTCTTTTTGTTTATTATCTATCTCTCTATTTTCCTGATTCTATATTTTGAGTTTCTCTCTACTTTTGGTGTGTTTTTAAATACTTTTTCACACTTTTTCTATTACCTGCTTTTTCATTTCTTTTACTTACTTTATTTAATTCATATCTTTTCTTTTTCGTCCCCCGCCTACCCAGAACCATGGCAAAGGGCCACAGCCACAGGGCTCGGAGTCGGAGCCAGAGCCGCGACTGCCTTCCTTGCGGAAGGTGGCGCCAAAGAGGGGTGCAGGCACGGGCCTTATTCAATGAGGCGGAGGTGGCCACACTGTTTTTTTTTGTTCAGCGCCACCTCCCCTTAACCCTGGCAGCAGGCGGCAGGCCTGGGTCCGGGTACGGGCTCCGGGAGTGTCGGCAGCGGTGGGGCAAGGTGCGTCGGGCAGTGTTTCGCTGCTCTGGTGTCCGGTGCACCCAGAATCAGCTGACGCACCGGTGGTCCAATATTCTGGACCGGGAGCATGACCTGCTGGACCTGCTAGGAGTGGAGGTCCCGGGGCTTGGTGAGTAGCTAATTAATATTACTACTTTGTGTTCTTCTGCTCTGTGTATATATTGCGAATATTTTTTTTTTCCGACCAACAAGAATGCTGCTGCTTACATTGCAGGTAAATTAAGTTTAAAAATCTGTGATTGTTATGACACAGACGCTCGGCGCTACTAATCTTACTTGTTTGCAACTTTGCGCTCGCTTGGCCTGATGATTATGTAAGAGTTTACATTAGAGAACTTAAGTGATGTAATGCTAGAGAGAGTAGTCCTTCCTTTGTCTTCCTGCCACTAAGAAGGGATAGTGGTGGATTGATAGGTTTAGTTACTTATTAGTTGGTAATTTGTAAGTTGTGTGCGTGACGCATACTCTGTCACATCACGTGCTGCTGAGTGCTGCTTACCCCAGTCCTTAGCAGAACCTTTTGTAGTTTGTTTAGTGAGTGTGTTAATAGGCTTATATCATCACTAGCAGAACATCAGCAGCAACCAGCCAACAATTTGATGTATGCAAAAATGTATGCATGTGTCCTCCATCTATGCATTTTTGAGGACTAAAATAAATGGAAATGCAGACTTACTGAACAATTGGCCCGTCTGGATTGGAATAGGTGGGCTAGGTCAGGTGGTAGTTAGGCTTGCTAGACGGTCCGTGAATCTCGCAATACTACCAGTCGATCAGATAGGTCAATTTTATTGCAATTTTTGTTACCAAAAATGTTTTTGGTGCCTATTTTAAAATATTTTATGTATTTCACACCAAACTTTAATTTTTGTCTCTTTCTTTATGAAATCTTACATGATCAGCAGCACCCAGGGGCAAGAAGACGGGGTCGCAGGCGGTGGGCCAAGAACATCTAGAAGATGCCTCCCAGGGACAGGACCGCTCCTCTATCGAGGGCTCTGCTGCTGGCCCCAGTAAGTCCTCCAGTGGTTAATATTAATAATTATATTTCCCAAACTTTTCCTGCACCTTATTTTTTCCGAACTATTATTTCGGTATCCTAATTCGAATTTTTACAAAATCTTCTTTGCTCTATACTGTTTCTAAATTCTTGTTATCCCTGCCTCTAGCTGCATCTGCTATGACTCTCTGTACTACTATTATTAGTCTGTCTGTAGCTAAACTTGCCCAGTTGCCCACTCTTTATTTCAAATATTTTAAATAAAACTCATATTCACCAATAGATATAGCCATTGAGTCCAGTCCTTTGGGTTGTCTTCTTCTACTACTTCTAGTCTTCTTATTCTTGAGGCTTTTCGACAATTCCCACCAAGAAAATGCCCAACCACATTTTAGAATTTTAGATAGGATAGGACATACTACTACTGATGTAGGGATTCTGCACATACAGAACTTTGCACAAGAAAATAGGACATTGGTGATGGGAGGTTGGACCTTCCTCACACCTCAATCGGAAGCCACCACAATCCCCTGACCGACTAGTTATAGTGTCTCATTACTCCGAAACGCCCCCAAAATACCCAATGAGTAGACAACCCAGACAACATAACACTCCCAACCTCTGTCGCGAAGCTAATGCACACCCTTTTGCTCACTCTCATGTAAGTCCACACCAAATACCACCGAGTCTATGTAAGTTCAAAAGGTTTCTTTTTATTTCCAACTGACAAGCTCTGTACGTTGTATAATGCAGCAGCAACAGCAAAATGCATAAGATTAAAATAATAAACATTGTCACACTTAGTTAGACTTACAAGTTACTTACAACTACAAGTCCATAGAAGCCAAAAGGTGAGATCATGATAACTGAACAGTGGTGGAAGAACCACCCTCCCCTTGGTAGGAATCTAGTTTATATAAAATTATAAATGGATATGCGAGACTTCTGGGGATCCCTCACCTTAGAAGAACCTAGTACTGGTTACATCATAAGCTCTGCAAAGCTCTGGTTCTTCGTATAAGGGAATCTTCTGTTTGTAATGAGAAAAATGGTGCGCGTTAGTATAGTTCAAGCATTTCTCAGTCGTGCCAAAAGTGCTGTTTTTTTTATGGATAAGCAATATGGACTAACATCAGAACTCCATAACAAAGTTGCTTGTTTTTCGACCTTGTACGCAGTGCTCAGACAGTAGCAGTATGAGCTCATGTGGGCTCAAAGGCGTCTTTCACAACAAGCTGCGAGGTAACTTGTGCAAAAATAAAAGACAGAGATAAAATGGTTGCATGGCTCGGGGTAACTTAGCAAAGACTAGAATGACCCTAGGGACCATATAACACTACTAGTGTCTACTCTACTACCTGATTTATACTAGTGATGTATGTTGTATATGTATTATGTATGTATTAACTATTCTTTCATTTTGCTAGTGAAAAATAGGGGGAGGTGTATATGGCATCTGAAAAATGTGTAATGTTTTTTCCAGGCGTACTACCGACCACCAGTACTGGGGCCAGCGGCAGCAGGTGGCGCGGCCGCTAAGGGTACAGGCGATGCGGCAGTTGGAGGAGCTGCAGGGGTGAGCCAGCAGCAGTGGCGGGCGGTGGTAAGTTATATTCCTAATCCTTACTTATTGACATTACACTCGCTGCAAGGGTGTAATGTATATACTGTACTGTTGAGACTTAAGTAAGAAGTTGTTGTGAACGCCGGTTGAAGAAGACACCCTTTACTTAGCATTAGCAATAGCATTAGCGACGGGAGTGTACTGAGAGTAACCAATGGCCTCTTCTATCGGACTTCAACTCAGCTGTGAAATTTTTATGGAGAAGACTAAAAGTCTGATCAGATGACCTTGATGGATGGGTTGAACAAAAAGGGAAAGAAGGGTGGAAGGTGGAAGGACGGGCGAGATTTTAAATTTATGACTGGCAGAGAAGGATACGTGGCATGCATGCATAGGTGTGTAATATGAATCAGATGCATGGGTGGTGGAATGCCTGAAACTCCCACAAATGTTCGAGGCCGAGGTAGTGGGAGGATAGATACATACCACAAATGTTACGTACTGTGCTTGCTAGTGCTACTGTGCCACTATGTGTATAATGAATTTGTCTGACTGCTTTGCTAAGAGTATATTTTACAATAGTCTTGTTTTTTCTTCTTGATATAGCTACTCCTAAAGTCAACAGGAAGGAGTTGGCAGCCAAGGCCCGGCGCCGTAAGCTGGAGGCCATACAGGCCGAATACCGGCGGCTGGTTTTTCTAGAGGAGGAGGAGGAGGCGGCAGCAGCTGCAGCCTCCTCCAATGCCCCGGGCCCCAGACACCCCCCTCCAGTCTTACGGCATCACCGCCTGTCAGCCACCCGCCGCCACACACTGTGGATGCAACTGCCGCGCGCTGAAGCACAGCGTGGCCCGCCTGGAGGAGCGCATCCGTGTCCTGGAGAGGCGAGCCCGCTGAGACCCCGTTTATTTATTGCCCCTTTTTATATCTTATTTTGGTGGGTGGGAATCGGGCGTTGGGTTTTGGACTTTTGGACATTTGTTGGACTTTTTCGTTATGGACATGAACATTGGTTGGGGTTAGGGAGAGGGGTGGGTCAGGTGTTGTGGGATTTTTTTAACATAGTTTATTTTTGTTAGGGTATTAAATTACATATTTAGACTTTATATACAATGTGGTTAATGTTTTGTGGGTGGGGTTACTGTTTTACGTCACACGGTTTCCTTGCTGGTGCAGTGCCACAGCCAGTGTTTGATTTAAATAATTGGCTGAGTTACTAAGACACAAACAGACAGATGCGGTACTCCTCACTGAGGGACTTGTCCTACTAGTACTGTCAGTCTCTCCTCCTAATCTATGCATTCTGCAACTGGACTCAAAGGGGTGTGTGAAATAGAATTAATGAAAAAAATCCGTTATTAATTATGCCTCCCCCAAACCTCTTCTCTTACCTGTGCTTGATGTTTAACTTGGGCACGGCGAGGGCTGCATGGTGGTGATGGTTTTCTTTCCCAACATGCCATGGCTGTGGTGGTAGGAGTAGTAGACCCAGGCAGTAGCACTTGCAAATAAAAGAAAATGAGACAGTCAGTCGCCTGAGAGAGACTGTGGGAGGAGTAGTAGAACGAAGTACAGTACGGAACTTACTGCCAAACAATAATATGCCAAAATACAAGGAAACATAATGGTTGCGGGGATAGCCTAGTACATAGAGTTACAAACTCTAGCTGTGTTGAGTCACTCGACTAGGCCTACAGTACACCGTGACTCGGACACAAGCGTAACCGTTAGTGCTGTTTCAGAGGATGACAACAAATCCAATCTATGATGGCAATTAATGCTGATGGATTAGGTTCCTTTGGTAAAAAAAATCCCAAATATACTGCTCATAGGAGGGTGGGCAAGCAGAAGAAGATCCGCGCCCTGCCTTGAAAATGCATTTAATCAATCAATCAATCATGTCACTTATAAAGCGCACTACATACCCGCGAGGGTCTCAAGGCGCTGGGGGAAGAGGGGGGTGGTGCTTCTACTGATCGAAGAGCCAGGTCTTGAGGAGTCTTCTGAAGGCCAGTAGGTCTTGGGTCTGCCGAAGGTTGGTGGGGAGGGTGTTCCAGGTCTAGGCGGCGAGGTGGGAGAAGGATCTGCCGCCGGCGGTCGTTTCCGGATGCGGGGGACTGTGGCGAGGGCGAGGCTGGTGGAGCGGAGCTGGCGGGTGGGGGTGTAGAAGCTGAGTCGTCTGTTGAGGTAGGCTGGTCCGGAGTTGTGGAGTGCTTTGTGTGCATGGGTGAGGAGCTTGAAGGTTATCCTCTTGTTGACAGGGAGCCAGTGCAGGTCTCTCAGGTGGGGTGTGATGTGGCTGCGTCGGGGATGTCGAGGATAAGACGTGCAGAGGCGTTCTGGATGCGTTGCAGCCGTCTCAGGAGCTTAGCCGTCGTTCCTGCGTAGAGGGCGTTTCCGTAGTCCAGCCTGCTGGTGACGAGGGCCTGGGTGACTGTTTTTCTTGTTTTGGTGGGGATCCACTTGAAGATCCTGCGGAGCATTCGGAGGGTGTTGAAGCAGGATGAGGAAACGGCGTTGACCTGCTTAGTCATGGAGAGGGTGGGGTCGAGGATGACCCCTAGGTTGCGTGCGTGGTCGGTGGGTGTCGGGGCTGTTCCCAGTGATGTCGGCCACCAGGAGTCGTCCCATGCTGAAGGGTTGGAACCAAGGATGAGGACCTCCGTCTTGTCCGAGTTCAGCTTCAGGCGGCTGGTACTCATCCATTCGGCGATGGCCTTCATTCCTTCGTGGAGGTGGGCTTTGGCGGTGTGAGGGTCTTTGGTGAGGGAGAGGATCAGCTGGGTGTCGTCGGCGTAGGAGATGATGTTGAGGTTGTGCTGTCGGGCGACGTGGGCGAGGGGTGCCATGTAGATGTTGAACAGCGTTGGGCTGAGGGAGGAGCCTTGGGGTACGCCGCAGGTGATCTTGGTGGCTTTGGATCGGAAGGGGGCGAGGCGGACGCTTTGTGTTCTGCCGGAGAGGAAGGATGTGGTCCAGTCCAGGGCCTTCTCTTGGATCCCGGCGTCGTGAAGGCGTGTTCATAGTGTGTGGTGGCAGAGCGTGTCGAAGGCGGCTGATAGGTCCAGGAGGATGAGGGCTGCTGTTTCTCCGTTGTCTAGCAGGGTCCTGATGTCATCGGTGGCGGCGATGAGGGCGGTTTCGGTGCTGTGGTTGCTGCGGAAGCCGGACTGGGAAGGGTCCAGGATGTTGTTCTCCTCGAGGTAGCGGGTCAGTTGTTTGTTGACGATTTTCTCGGTGACCTTCGCGGGGAACGGGAGCAGAGAGATGGGTCGGAAGTTCTTGAGGTCCTTGGGGTCTGCCTTGGGTTTCTTGAGTAAGGCGGTGATCTCGGCGTGCTTCCAGCTTTCCGGGAAGGTTGCTGTCTCGAAGGAGATGTTGATTATTTTCCGGAGATGGGGCGCGATGGCTGTACTGGCTTTGTTGAAGACGTGGTGAGGGCACGGGTCTAGCGGTGAGCCGGAGTGGATGGTGTTCATGATCTCGCTGGTGTCCTCGTCGTTGATGTTGGTCCAGGAGAGCAGGCGGTTGGTGGTTGTGGGGGCAGTGGTCTCGGTGGTTGCCGGGGCGGTCGTGGTGTTGAAGCTGTCGTGGATGTCGGCGATTTTGCGGTGGAAGAAGGTGGCCAGTGAGTCGCACAGGTCTCGCGACGGCGGGATGTCGTTGGTGTTGGAGCTGGGGTTGGAGAGTTCCTTCACGATGTTGAAGAGCTCTTTGCTGTTGTGTGCGTTGTTGTCTAGGCGGTCTTTGAGTGAGGCCCTTTGGCGGATCTGATGAGGTGATGGTGACTGCGGGTGGCGCTCTTGTGGGCGGTGTAGCTGTCCGCTGTCCGTTCGTGGAGCCAGATCTTCTCCAGTTTTCGGCATGTTCGTTTGGAGGCCTGGAGGTCTTCGGTGAACCAGGTGGCTTTCTTGCTGGTGTGGCTGTTGGGCGGATTCTTGAGCGGGGCGAGGGTGTTGGCGCAGTCGCCGATCCACTGTCTGAGGTTGCGGGCGGCGGTGTCGGGGTCGGAGGGTTCGGCGGGTGGGCTCAGGGCGAGGGTTGTGGTTAGCTGGTCTTCGGTGACTCTGCTCCAGCAGCGGCGAGGCATTTGTTCGGTGCGGTGGTGCGTGGTGGGCTTCCTGTAGGTGAAGTGGATGCAGTGGTGGTCAGTCCAGTGGGGTTCGGAGGTGTGGTTGAAGGAGATGTGTGGGCTTGCGGAAAAGATGGAGTCTAGCGTGTGGCCGGCGGCGTGGGTGGGTGTAGTCACGAGCTGTCTGAGTCCGAGGGTGGCGAGGTTGTCGATCAGGGTGGTGGAGTTGGTGTCCTTGTTGTTCTCGAGGTGGAAGTTCAGGTCCCCGAGGAGGATGTAGTCCGTGGAGGCGATGGCGTGTGTGCTGACGTGGTCAGCGATAGAATCGCTGAACTGTGGTCGGGGTCCGGGGGGTCTGTAGATGAGGGTTCCTCTGAGGGTGGTGTTGGGATCGGTGTGGATCTGGAGTTGGGATTTATGTTGCTTTAGCCACATCCGCCCCAGCAAGCGTGTGATAAATTATTGGTGTACATTTAATTTAGTCACACCTCAATAAGTCACACAGCCCGGGGAAGAGGGTTAGGGCTTGATGAATGGTTGGGAGGGGGGTTTTGGGAAAGGTTTGAGAAAGAAAAACAGTACGCATGGACAACAACAAAACACAATCTTGGCAGACAACCATATCCATAAATCAGTTAAGGGAGAAAAAGGAAATGCATGCATGATGATGATAACTTGATGGTTAATGATATTACTAACTACTACTACTAGACAATTAGACAGTACAGGGCAGCAGTATATTATGCAATTTGCCTTGCCTGTCTGCCCTCAGAGAGACCCGAATTACATACAGTTTCTGTTCTGTTGTACCGGCCCGGGCTTAAAGATAGCAAAGAAAAGTCAAAAATTGCTGTAGGGATGAATTAAATTATAAGCAGAGAGCAAACATAACAACAACAACACACAGTAGTAATGATTGAAGACAAAAAATGAATCAAATTTAAAAGATGATGAAAGTTGATACTGTTACTGTATGTTATCCTGGTCAAAATGGGGAGTTGCATCTCGGCATTCGCCTTGGTCCTCCCCTTCCATGGACGCTCCGGCCATCAATCTTGGGTGACGCCACTGCCTGCCTGGCACATGTAGATTCATTGTTAAGGTAAGTGAGAGTTGTTTTTCCCAGTGTAGCACAGGGTAAGGGCCGGCCTGTAATTGCAGATGGGAAAACCAAAGGGATATTGAAAAATCAAGTAGAAAAAAATGCCTAAATTACGGTGGAGTGCAACAAGAACACTTTCAGAGGCGACATGGATTTGGATACATCATGTCTACTCTAGTCTGTTTCCAGCATTTACCTCCAACAACAACAGGACAGAGCAGGCCCACAGCACCCGTGACACATCCTCCATTTAGCGTACCTTTTTTGACAGAGGCAGACAAAGCATATATACAGCAACATAGCATTTTACAAATTAAGTGACTAAATCAATGCCCCGCTGTCAGTCATACCATACCACACACTCGACTCCACCACTACACAGACATGTAGGTCTGCAGTGGTTGTTGTTGACTTGGTTACCTTGTAATGCACTCATGAAACGCACTGAGTTATTCCATCAATCATCTCGGATCGTACTGAGTGACTGGAGTGCGAAGAGATAATGTCACTGTGGTCATCATCATGGTGTGTTGTCCAACTCAGTGTGCAGTAGTGTACATATTGAGTCCCCTTTCCATATTCAAAATGCAATGGATCGGCCTGCAGTAGAAGTAGAAAATTGTTATTGAAAAACAAGAATGGAAACAATCATTGCATTGAGTTACTTTTAGTGTGTAGATTAGATAATAGTACACAGTGAATTACCTTCATGCACTACAAACAACAACAACACAAATCACTCAGTCAGCGTCCAATGCATGTCATCGTTCATTACCTGTTCCTTCTCATCTTCAGTTAATGGGCAGTCTGTATCAGCTCGGAAAGGAGGATAGCTATAGTAGTCATCATCATGTTCCACTTCTTTTGGAGAGACTCAACGAGGCAAGATTTTAGTTTTTCTTCGATTATGCTACATCCAATCATCATCTGGCTTGAGGGCAATAGATTTAGGTCGATTCAGGAGGATGGAGGAGCAGGACTCGGAGGAGTGTACTGAAATGCAGAGAGCTGAAACTCATATAAGGCAATAAAATACGAAGACGGTGGTGATGGATTTGTTGTGATTTGAAGTTTCCAAACAGAAAGACAGACACACAAATAGAAGTAAATAAGGGAGAACCACAGTAAGAAGTGGAAGCCTAGTTGTCAGGGAAGAATAGCTCGTCCTCAAACTCTGGAGGTTCAACACGAAGTAGGTCATCAGCATCCAACACGCTACTTCCATCACCTGAGCCGCTGTCCTCATCTTCCTGCGTTGAATCATGTATTGTGTAATTCGGTGGTATAAATTGCTCATTCATTTTGATCATGGTTAACCTCTCCACGTTTTTGGGTGAGAGACTGGTCCTTTTCACGGTTACAATGGAACCAGCAGCACTGAAAACACATTCAGAAGAGACACTTGCGATAGGGCAAGCCAGATAGTTTATCGCCAGCCTGCTGAGCACTGGCCATTGGCCCCTTTTGCCATACCAATACCGCAATGGGTTTTGATCAATGTAGACCTCTGTTGGGTCATCCAGGTAGGCCTGGACCATTCGGTCAATGTTCAGGGGTGCTAAACTTAGTGCGGCCTCTTTTGTCTTTGCATCAGCACTGGACCTAGCAAGTCCTTGCTGTAAATACCAATCCTGTGCCGTTTGTACTGGGGCTGATGATCCGGTTCTTGCTGTTGTCGATAGTGTTGGTGACAGCTGTGAACCATATGCACTGCCCACAGGCTCTGAAGTTGAACTTGACGCAGGATGCCCTGCTGCAGTACTTGACGTGGGTTTGAGGCCTTTAATTACCAGCCGTTCATTTTCCAATGTACTGGCTGCCTCAGCTATCCAAGTTTTGTACTGAGCAACATCCACTTCTGAAAAAGGGAGTAATGTCTTACTGTGCAGTGCCGATTTGTACCGTGGATCCAGAATTGTGGCACAAATGTAATGTTGTTGTGACAGAATCTTATTTTGCACCCTTGCATTTTCACTTAAGCGACATGATAAGCTCTCCACCAACTCATATGCTTCTTTTTTTCCTCCACACCTATGTACGCTTCACAAACCCCCTTCAGCTGTTGCTCTAGCATGTGCAACAATGGGATAGCTTGGCCCATAGTACAGTCCTCCTTGCTGACTTCACGTAAAGGAAGAAGCAACTCTGTAAGAGATTTAACTAGGCACCATTGGTCCATCTGAAGGGTCATGCCTTTCACAGTAGCATCCGCCCTTTGCATGACATATTCATTGATTGGTCTGTACTGCTCAAACAGACGGTCAAGCATGTAATACGTAGAGTTCCAACGTGTTGCCACCTCCTGGATCAGTGCTTTGACTGGCATTCTATAGTCACGTTGAATGATCCTCAGCTGCTTCCGGGCTTTAAAAGAATGGCTGAAATGCGTGCATATTCTGTGGCAGGTGGTCAGTAAGTTGCTGACTATGGGTTCTTTTTTCAGAAAGTCTTGAACTATAATGTTAATGCAGTGCGCCAAACACGGGACCCTGAAATACTCACCAAGTGTCATGGCCTTAAGTATATTACTGCCATTATCCGTGGCAACAAAACCAATGTGAAGCCCTCTGGGGCGCAGCCATTCAAAGATCTTGTTGTTAAACTCTTCCAAAATGTTTTCAGCAGTATGAGATTTCTCCATGGCGAACATGGCTACAGTTGCATGTTTCCGAGAAGCATTAAAAATTGCAGCTGTGTCAACAGCACCTACTTCAGATAGCTTGTCTCTAACCCCCACAAAAAAGACCCAGTGTGCAGTGATGCACATGTAATCAGTGGCTTGGCAACTGGTCCACATGTCTGTTGTCAGGTGGATTTTGTGAACAGCACTCTGCTGCAAAGCTTGTCCAACCAATTCCAGCACATCGTGATGTAGTGCTGGAACAGCAACTCGGGCGAAATAGGACCGGCTGGGAACCTTCCATTTAGGGCAGATGGCTGACACAAATTCAAGGAAACCCACCCCTTCCACAAATGAAAAAGGGAGAAGGTCAAGCGCTAACATTTTAGCCAGCTTCGCATTGTACAACCGTGCCGTTGGGTGGTTGCGTTGGTACTGCCCCTCCGACCTAAGCATGCTGTCAATGGTAGGCTGGAATATTTTCCTTAGTGGTGCACCTTTCTTCTTGAACCCAGCTAGGCTCGACGACGCTGCACTTTTGCTCATTGCAGTGCCCGGTTTCCTTGGTGTCTCATGTTGACTCTTACTACTGTGCCACTCAGATGTTGCTGAGGATGTGGGCGTTACCAGTACACTGCTGGGGGTAGGGCTAGTAAGGTCTCCTCTTGTTGACCTTCCACGGCGATCATATCTTCCCCTACTTCTTCATCCCCAACAACAGCAATGGGTCCAGTTTTACTTTTTCTAAGTGAAGTAGGTGAGCCTCCCACCTGATAGTGTGGTGTTTTTTGAGATGACTTGTTTGTCATCCGGTACCATAGTTTGTACCAAGCTTACCCCGCCTAACAGCCTGCCGACAAATTGAGCATATAGCAATGTTCTCCTCCTTACTGCTAACCGAAAAGAAGTCCCAAACTGGGGAGGAGAACTTTCTGGAGCTGCTGGAGGTGCCACTTTCAATACCAGATGAAATGGAGGGTGTGCATGGAATTTGACTCTGTGCACTTACATTACCACCACCTACTGAGGTGGTGGTTGAGCTTGATGTAGGTCCCTGCCGGGCCTTTGCAAAGGCAAATATGGAACCTGGAGGTCGTGTTGGCGTTACCTGTGTTGGTGGTATCCGTGCTACATCCCTCGTAGCGATTTGGGATAGTCTAATAATGTTGGTCTCCATCTCCGCAGGCCCAGGAGTGATGTTCGTGATGACTGGCTCTTCATCATCATCACCCCCCTCGTCTACATCTACCTCCATAACTGTAAGGCTTTCTGGAACCTTCCTTTTCACTAGCCTTGTCTTGTGGTGTGCATCACTCTCAGGCTGAGCTGGTGGCTTCCAAGTGGCATCTAGATCATCAGAAGCGGGGCTTGAAGAAGAAGTTGATGGACTAACCCTCCTTTTCCTTGCTGGGGGTATTGAAGACACTGGATCTTCTGGAACAGTGGCTTGCTCCTCTTCGTCTGAAAAAAGCTCGATTTCCTGAACTTCCCCTACTTCAGGTGGAACAGCTACTATTGTGGGCTGTGGTTCCGGCTGCGGCTATGGTTCCGGCTGTGGTTGCAGTTCCAGCTGCGGTTCCGTCTGCGGCTGGGGTTGCGGCTGTGGTTCCGGCTGTGGTTGCAGTTCAAGCTGCGGTTCCGGCTGCGGCTGGGGTTGCGGCTGGGGTTGCCCACTTATCTGCTGAGTTTGCGCCTGCGAGTGCGTGGATTGGGTACTACTTTGCGATAATGACATTTCAACATCACTGGTCGTTAGTAGACTGGCTACCTCTGCCACAGTCATGGGCTTGGGCCTAGGTTGCTGGGGTGGGCCCACTGATGCAGAGGTGCTGCTCCCAGCTTGGTCCCCGCTGGACACCACTGCTGCAGGCATAATTTTTTTTTTACCAAAAAACACATCGGCCGGTACACCAGTCTTGGCAAGTGCCACTTCCTTCTTCTGTCCCTTCTTCTCACTGTCAACTTTCTTGCTACTGGAGGACCTGGTACCTTTCTTTGGGGCCATCTTCTTCAGATGTCAGCAGGACGCAGGTGCACAAGTTGCAGAGATATCTGTGGTCACACGTGGACATGACACGCAGCAGGACTTCTGCCTGGCAGTACAACGGGTGATGATGATGATGACACCTCCTCTTCTGTCTTTTTGTGCACCTAAAAGCAAAGAAGCCAGGAGAAGAACATCAGTGAAATGTTGCATTTGTTGTTGTGGTTCAATTACTAGTAGTAAAAACAAACAAATAAAAGATATAAATTAGTGTAGCCATTTGTGAGACTGTCAACAAGGGCTTTCATTGTATACTGTGTACACTGTCAGGAAGGATAGGAAAGAAGAGGAACAACAACCAAAATACAAATGTAATAGAAGTGGACCCTGTTTGGCATTAAATTATTTGCTCATCACATCATTCAGGGAGCTGCAGCTGGCAAAGGGGATGGATGCAAGCAGTAAGCCAAGAGGAAAACCATGCAGGCCTAAATGGCAAAAGCAGCACACTTATAACTCCCACCAGAAATGGCCACCAGCCACATGGACACTCACCAATCACAAGCAACAGGCATGAGACCTGGAAAACAATGTACTGAAAACAGGCCTACGATAGCCAGGCAAAGGCTGCATGGTAAACCACACTGCTTTGCCTGTAATGCAATAAAATGCAAAAACGAAAATACACAGGGCTAAACAAGGCCTGCAACACACCACACACAACTAAGGCATGTAACACACCCCAAAAAACTGAAATACACCCAAAAAATAAATCCACATTTTGCAATTCAATCCAATGCCATCCATGTGCCCTAAATGATGTTTAAATTCAACAGAACACACAAACAGTTGTTTTATGCACCCCTGACTACCTCTGGGCCCACAGGATGGAAGGCCTGTTGGCAGATTAGGCTACAAGCTTGCAGGCCTATGGCAAAAATCACACTGCCTGGCTTCAAAATGGCCGCCAGCCTCATGGCCAGGCCCACAACAACAAGAAACTGAAGACAGACAATGCAGGCCTATGGCAAAAAGCACACTGCCTGGCTTCAAAATGGCCACCAGCCTCATGGCCAGGCCCACAACAACAAGAAACTGAAGACAGACAATGCAGGCCTATGGCAAAAGCACACTACCTAGCTTCAAAATGGCCACCAGCCTCATGGCCAGGCCCACAACAACAAGAAACTGAAGACAGACAATGCAGGCCTATGGCAAAAAGCACACTGCCTGGCTTCAAAATGGCCGCCAGCCTCATGGCCAGGCCCACAACAACAAGAAACTGAAGACAGACAATGCAGGCCTATGGCAAAAAGCACACTGCCTGGCTTCAAAATGGCCGCCAGCCTCATGGCCAGGCCCACAACAACAAGAAGCCTAGGTCACAAAGGAAACACATGCAGGCCTATATGGCAAAAGCAGCACACTTATAACTCCCACCAGAAATGGCTACCAGCCACATGGACACTCACAAATCACAAGCAACACGCAGGAGGCCTGGAAAACAATGTACTGAAAACAGACCTATAATAGCCAGGCAAAGGCTGCATGTTAAACCACACTGCTTTGCCTGTAATGCAATAAAATGCAAAAACGAAAATCCACAGGGCTAAACAAGGCCTGCAGCACACCACACACAACTAAGGCATGTATTTAGCACACAGCCCAAAAAACTGAAATACACCCAAAAATACACATTTTGCAATTCAATCCAATTCCATCCATGCCCCTAAATGATGTTTGAAATTAAAAATACATCACACAGCAAAGGAACAGTTGTTTCATCATGTTTCATCATGCACCCACCCATGACTAGCTCTGGGCCTACTGGCTACAGTGGCTACCCACCACTATATTTATTTTTAAAAATGATGAAAAGTACAAAAATTGTAATTGCAGCAACTGCAATGCCCCCAATCAAACAACACCAACTTACTTGTAAAATCTCAAATCCAAAAATCCTCAAATCCAATGATAATGATGCAGCAGACACAAAGAGTGATCCTTCCAGCTCAAATCCAAGTGAAAAATGAACAGGAGATGGAGAAAGCACTGGGAGGAGCCTGCTGGAAAGGAACAGGATGTAGTAGACTCTGTGGCACTTCCTCCCTCTCCCCCAAAAAAATTGACAAAAAGGACACCCAAATATCAATCTGAGGTTTTTTTTCATGCAAATCATCAGTTTATAGAAGGTTTATGCTGCTCGCGATATTATTCTTCTCCAGATTGAAAATTTTGCGTGTTCGGGATCGCAAGCTTTACAAAGATTCCGCCGGAAACCGATGGCGCGCCCGAATGACGTGTTCGCGATCGCAATCTCTCTCGTGGTGCACGATGGCACGGCAAATGACGTGTTCGCGATCGCACACTCTCGCGTTGTCCGATGGCGCGGCGAATGACGTGTTCGTCATCGCAAACTCTCGCGGGATCTCGTGGCCGGCTACCAAAATCTCGTGGCGCATGCGAACGAATAGGAAAACCCGTCGGCGAACACAGGAATCCCGGTAAGTCATAATCGCGCACGCTAGAATGCATTTTTAAAGCGCGAACATGAAAATAATTCCGCTACGCCGCGGATCGCGGAATTGTTGACAATTCCGCGTTCTTCGAGGAACGCAAAATTGCCTAAATTCCGCAAATTCCGTGAGCGGAGCGGAATTCGATGCCCAGGGTTAATCCAGAGGCATTGCAAAGAAGTATTCACATGGGAAAAGTTTCATGTGGAAGCACTTAAAAACAATTCATGAAAAGGTCTACAACCGGATGATGTGGTACAAAGCAGGTGCAACAGGATGGTCCGCCTCCACAGCATCCTTGGGAGACCCATTAGCAGCTTCAGTCATTACTATACTAGCTGCCTGCAAAGAATTAAGTGAGATGCTTACCAATTGTGTGACATGCCACATACTTGTTGCTGTAAAAATGTCTTTTGTGGATGCATTGTTGGATACATTGAAAAAGCATTGCTGTTAGGTTTTTTTTGCTTCCAGTCACCACTTAATGTTTTGTGAACAGTGAAGCCAATTGCTTCTTTGTATTTCCCTTACTGTACCTTTATAGAACCCTGTTTACTTTCTGTTGAAAAAAAACAAGAACAAAGTTAAAAATATCTTCTACAAAATCAAACATTTCTTTTTGGCATTGAGCTACCTCTGTGTTTTTAATGTGTCAGTGACTGTATTGGTGTGTGCCTGGGTGTCAGTGGTTGTGTCAGTGTGTGCACGGATGTATCAGTCTCTGCATCTGAGTGTGACTGGGTGTGTCAGTAGCTGTATCAATGTGTGTCTGGGTGTGGAATTGGGTCTATTGATGTGTGAGTGGGTGTGTTATTAGGTATATTAGTGTGTGCCTGAGTGTGTCAGTGTCTGTAACAATGTGTGCCTGGGTGTGTTAGTGTCTGTATTTGGTTGTGCCTGGGTGTGACAGTGGCTATTTCAGTATATGTATGAGTGTTTGCAAGGCTGTGTTAGTGTTTGGTTGAATATCTAAGTTGCTTTATCTTTATGTGACTGAGTGTGTCATTGGCTGTATGAGTATGTGCCTGGGTGTGACAGTTTCTATATCGAAGTGTGGCTGGGTATGTTAGTAGCTGTATCAGTGTGTGTCTGGGTATGTCAGTTGCTGTATTGGTGTGTCCCTGGATGTGCCAGAAGCTGTGTCATGTTTGAGCTTGGGTGTGTAGGTGGCTGTATCAGTGAGTGCCTGGGTGTGTCAGTGACTGTGTTGGTGTGTGCATGCTGTGTCAGTCTCTGCATCAAAGCATGCCTGTGTGTGTCACTACCTGTATCAGTGTGTGCCTGGTTGTGTCAGTGTCTAGCAATGCATGTCTGGGTATATGAGACTATGTCAGTGTGTAGCTGGGTGTGTCAGTGGCTGTATCTGTGTATATGTGGGTGCTTGTGAGGCTGCATCAATGTTTGGCTGGATGTTTAAGTAAGTTTATCAGTGTTTGACTGGGTGTGTCAGTAGCTGTATTGGTGTGTAGATGGGTGTGTCAGTGTCTGTATCGGTGTTTGCTTGGGTGTATAAGTGGATCTATCAATATATGAGTGGGTGTTATTGGATGTATCAGTATCAGTATGTGGCTAGGTGTGTCAGTGTCTAACAATGTGTGCCTGGTTGTGTCAGACTCTGTATCAGTGTGTGGCTGGGTATGTCAGTTGCTGTATCTGTGTATTTACAGGTGTTTGAGAAGCTGTATCAGTGTTTGGATGGGTGAGTAAGTGAGTGTATCAATGTTTGGCTGGGTGTGTCAGTAGCTGTATTGGCGTGTAGCTAGGTGTGTCAGTGTCTGGATTGGTGTTTGCCTGGGTATGTAAATGATGTGTGAGTGGGTGTGTTATTGGGTATATGAGTGTGTGCCTAGATGAGTTAGTGGCTGTATCTGTGTGTGACTGTTTATCAGTGGCTATATTGGTGTTTGCCTGGGTGTGTCAGTGTAATAATGTGTTCCTGGCTGTGTTAGTGTCTGTATTAGTGTGTGGCTGGAGGTGTCAGTGGCTGTATCAGTATGTGTATGAGTGCTTGAGAGGCTGTATCAGTGTTTGGCTGAATATCCAAGTGGCTTTATCAATATGTGAGTGGCTGTATGGGTCTGTGAGCGGGTGTGTGAATAGTTTTGTGGGTGTGTGACTGGATGTGTGACTGCCTGTATGGGTGTGTGAGTGATTATAAGGATCTGTTAATATGTGTATTAGTGGTTCTATGGGTCTGTGAGTGGGTGTGTGAGTGGTTGTATGGGTGTATGAATGGTTGTGTGTGTGTATGAGTAGGTGTATGTGTCAGTGATTGGTATGTGAGTGACTGTATGGGTGAGTGAGTGGCTCTGTGAGTGGCTGTGTGGATGAGTGAGTGAATAAGTATCAGTGTATAGAAGTATAAGTGAGTGTGTGAATTTGTAATTGGGTGTCTATTTTTTTATTGTAGTTTGAAACACCCTGGCAATGTAATGCTATGGAATAACACTGACAAACTTATTAGCAAAGTACATTACTCCAATACATGGGCCATTGGTCTGTATTAAAAAAAGGAAGTGAAATATGAATTAGTATTACGAATTTTTAACATTAGAAAATAAACGTATAGTTTCAAAAATGCATAACATCATAATTCAAAGTAATCAGTAGACATTATTCATGCTGTAAAAGTATTTTATAATATATATAAACATTTAATTTTCCTCTTCTTTACTGTTCTCAGTTTCCATACTCATACACCATAAATGATGATATACTGTTGAAAGAATCTTCATTGAACAGTGGGGGGAAAAACAATTGTAAAGATTGTAGACAAAATCACCAAAACTGCTCATCATGTCACTGCAATTAAGAAAAAGTGAGCATTGCACTCACTACAATATTTTTTAATTATTGTTTTACCTATACTTGCACTACTAATTTGAGAAATCTTATGCTGAAAATGAGACCCTCATCAGAACTATTAATAGATATATAAGGCATACCAGCATGGTAAACCTTATAAAGAAATCACTCCTGGTAGGCTGAATGATGTCATAAATACTGATAATAGATCTAGAGCAAATACAGTATACCACTTTCACAACTATAATCCTGCTTAGACTTCAGTTCCAAAATCAAAAGTTAAGAATTAAGTAACTTCAAAGGCAGTCTTTGCTTGAATTTGAGGTTGCTATCATTACATTCTGTCCATCCATTTTTACTTTTTACATAGAAAGTGTAGTGAGTGACCAGATGTAACAGTAGCTCCTTCAAGAAATATGATAGCCATAGTTGTATATGTTCTTCCGGAAATAGATATTTGTCCTGCTTTGAAATTTGTAATCTCTGTTTCCATTTTATTTCCATCTGCTCTGCATCATTGTAGCATTACAATAAGATATTTCCCACTCCTTCAGAGACATAATGTTAACATGAGAGCTGATTGACAATTTGGGCAGGTATTGTTTTGTGTAGCTTGTTTGAGCAATCTGTCAAAAGGCACTTGTAGGAAAGTAGGATCTGCTTCTTATGGTTACCCCCACTTTTTGCTTGATATTGTACTGTTTTTGACTAGTCTGACTGGGATCCTGCTAATCAGGACCCCAGTCTATCTGCTTTCTCCTTTAAATTGTCACACATGTTCTTTGGTACACTCCAGATTGGATACTGGGGTACCCTTATAAGTCCCTAGCATATGGTACCCATGTACCCAGGGCATAGGTACCCCAGAGGCCTCCCATGGGCTGAAGCATGTATTATGCCACCCATAAGAGGCCATGCAAAATGGAACTACAGGTTTGCTACTGCAACCTGTGTAAGATGGTGCTTGCACCAATTACTTTAGATATAGGTTCACTATATCTATAGGTCACTACACGTAAAACTTATGTCACCCCTATAGCAGGCCTTATCAATCCTGAAGGCAGGATGCTGGGTGTTTAGTGAGAGGGTGCACCTGCATGAGCAGAGCCTCTCTGCAGACTTCGGAGACCTTTCTCCCGGGTTGTCTGTGACTCAGCCGGACATATAGGTAGATGTGTATTATAACCTCGCGGTAAATGCTATCTTGAAAATGGCTGCATAGAAACATATTGTGTTTGGTATCAAACACATTGGAATTATACCTCGTATGATTCCACCCTTCTGTAGTGAGCTTCGTGGGATCACTGTTCTATCCGGTGCTAGCCTTCTTGACCCGGTCAGCACAAAATGGATGCTGCCGACCAGAGACACATTTCTGCCCTCCTGCTGCTGAGCCAAGCTTGAGCAGAGGAAGGCAGCACAATAGGCATCCTGTCACAGGGAGGTGTGACCACCTACCAGACAGGATTTAGTGTATTGGGGCTGGGTGGGTACACTCTGAGAGTGCCTGAAAGTCTGCACTTTGGGCACATTTGGTGTCCCTGTGCATAGTCCAGCTCAAACCAGTTCTGGGAGCCGTTGGCTTCTGCTCTGGCGCGAAACTGGACAAGGGACTTTTTGTCCAGTGGGTACAAAAGGGTTTACCTGGCTGTAAGACTTTAGATTTTATATGGACAAGATTCTACAAGAAGAAACCACTGACCTTTGACCGTCTGGATACTCTGGACTTCGCTGGACTTCGACCGGGCCCAAATTTGTCTCCCTCTCCGTCCAAAGCTTTGTCTGTGCCCTTGCTCTAAACAGGCTCTGTGCAGGACCTGTGGTGCACTAAGGACAACTTAAGAATCTCCCTTGGAGTGAAGGAGTCACTCCCCTGCAATAGCAGGCACCTAAACTCAACTGACTGGTCTGCTGCTCCCAAGTTCCTGTGGACTCCAAAGATCTCATCAACACAGGAGGTGGGTTTTCAAAGGTCCCTGAGGTCGATCTGCCCTCTCAGCAAGTTTGAGGCCAGTATCCCTCGTGGGGACTGCATAACCCGAACCCCTGTGCACCACGTCTGTTTGCAGTTACATATGCTTGTTGGCAATTCCCGGACTTGTGCATTGGATTTTGTGTAGTCCTGACCCTGAGCTGTATTTGCACCAAAGAACTCTGGCCTCCTCACACTGAGTGCTCCGTGGGCTGGTACTTTGCATTCTTGCTCTCGAGGTCACCTTGCGACTCCTGGTCATTCGGCTTGTGGGTCCTCTTGAGGGTCATCTTGATTTCTATTGGGCTTTCCTGGTTGCTCCAGATGTGCCCTGACTCTCCATTGCTTTGAGAGTCCCCAGGACCTTGCTGGTTCTCACCACAACCTGCTTGACCTATCTGTGTTGGTTACTTTTGCCATGGCTTGTTGGTGCTTCAGCCAGACACCGACCCCTCAGCACTCAACATCCTTCGTGGGACAGCTCGCATCTGGCTCCTGGTCATCTTTGACATCTCCTGGTCCTCGTGGCTTCAGTGTCAAGCTTCCCCTCTTCGTACCTGAAGCACCCGACATCGGTGAGCATTCGTCTATCGAGCCCTTGGTCACTCTGAAGTGACCCAGACTCTGTCCCCTCTGCTTTCAGGTTCCTTCCTTCCAGAATCCAGGCTTGAATTCCACTGGGCCCTTTTCACCTTCACTGCAGCAGTACTTCTTCGCAGCCCTCCATTGAGAACGATGGCGGTTTCCGACACCACTCCAGACCTATGCACCCAGCTCCTCTGGAATAGGTAACTTGGGTCCTACAGTATCCACAGGTGGGGTGGTTCTCCAACCTCTTAAGTTCCAAAGGGTTTCCTCAAAGTCCTCCAAGAAGGGTCCTTAAACTGTGAAATTGCAACCATGACTTCCCCATAGAATTGTACAGAGCCCCCGGTCATGTTAGCACACTGCACTCGTCCTCCTTGGGGTCCCTATCTACCCACCTTAGGTGGTTCCTTGGAGTCCCAGCAATTCTACGTGCTCTAGACCTTGTCTTGACCCGAGTCATGGTTATTATACCACTATTTTAGTATATGGTTTGGTCTCCCCTGGGAGCCCACTGTGTATTGTGCTACTTACAACTGTTCTATTGATCTCGTATTGTGTGATTTGTGTTCTATCCTCGTGTAGAGGATACTAGAGAGTGTTATATTAATAAATACATATTTTTATATAACTACTGTGTGGTTCTCCTTTCATTTAGTCAATATAGGAGGTGACATTCTGGTAAAACAAGCTGCTTTACATTCCTTCAAGATTAAGCCTGAAGGCTACTCTCCACAGCTACCATTAGGATAGCGTTTTAAAGGTTATATTTGACCTCATACATCATAAGGGTAATTTGGACTGGTGCAAGGTGCCCACTTTAATTAGTGGACAGCCTATACCAGGCCAACTTCTCAAAATACTGTTTGGAATCTGGTAGTGTTAAATGACTCTGAATCTAATTCTGTACTTGATGTGAATGAGCAATCTTCACACCCATGGTTCCATGAGCAAGTAGGTCCACATAACTCATCAATACATATTTCTTCTTCTTCTAATACTCCAAAAATCACCATTATAAACTCCTGTGCATTCTGTTGAGTGTTTGGAGTAAACTGTACAGATGCACTACATATATTTACAAGGTCTCGATTGTGTGAAGCACAATGTTTTATAGTCCTATCACTATGTTAACATTGCAACAAAGCACACAGTGCAGAACACAATCTCGTCTGTGATTTCTGTTCAATTACATAATCAAGATGAGGTCATTGTAAGAGTATGTTTAGAAATACATTTGTATAGCAGTTGACACCAGAGGGGTTTGACAACTGGTAACCAAGATAATCTCCTTCATTGTTAATTGTTTTTTCTTAACAACTTCTTTCTTCTCTATCATTTCTTTCTTTCCAACTACATCACTAAACTCCTTTGGAAGCTTTCGCTTTGGACAGATGATGTGTCTTTCATAAATGGGATACAGTCTTAAATGAGGAGCATAAACAAATCTTAATCGATTGTACTCTTTAACACAACTTGGATCAGCACTTACTTTGCTGTCAGCAAATGGAAAACAATACAAACCGCAGAATGTTCTAACTCAAGATAAGGCTACATATGACATTCCTTCCCTAAACACTGTACTGCCAACATTAACCAATGCTGAATCTACACTGAAATCTTTAGATTTATAAATACTTACAGCATATGCCAGAGAAACTGGAAACTGTCTCTGTCACATATATAAGTCTTTCACAAGCAAAAATGTACAATGGAGCTTCCAAACTGTTTTACGCTATCAATATGATCAAATTTAATTGCTAGGTATTCTATCTCACTACTGTTCGGAAAGTTAATTAAATCAATAATTTTACCCATGGCACAATTAACTAATCCTTCCTCAACGTTTACATTTTGATGCAAAATTAGTATACAGTTCTTGCAAACACTTAAACATTTCTACAATCCTGCAGCTTTTGAAACAGATTTTTCCAATGAATCCAATTTTGTTTGCAATTTTTCATTTAGGAATACTTTGACACCTTGGTGTTCCATTTTAACTATGTCAGTTAGTTCCAAAAACTCTTCTTGCTCCAATTGCAGCAATTCTTTGTTGAAAGAGGCACACGCCGCTAGTGTAGGCATAAGGCACACAATTGGTTTTCCTTATTGAATGAAAGTGAACATTATCTTTGCTGCTGTCTTGTTCATTGGAAACACTTTTTAAAGAGATGACTTTCTAGCAGATACTTTCCTTCTTTACAAAGAACAGCTACTCTAATATCCTTCAAGGTATTCCTGTATTCAACTTCAGATGCTTGCTGCATATTCCTAACTAATTCATTGTATAGGAAGTTTAACCAAATATTGACATTCCCAATGCTTCCCAAAGAATTCAGAGTTTCATTGTGAAGCAGTGTTTTGAACACAGACTGTCCTTTCACAATTGTAAGTTGCAGTAGATCACCAAAAAATAATCAAGTGTTTTTCTCCAAATACGACATTGTAGTCTTTGTTTAGAATCTGTTGTATTACTTAATGTACAAAAGCAAGCATTAAGTTGAGACCATGCTCACCTCATCAATGATTGAATGTATTAACTTTTGTAGCACTCGTGATACTTCATGGCAAGCTTCACTGGATATCTTTTGATATTCTACTATGTTTTCATGCTACACATGCAGCATCAAAAGTTGATGCATAGTAATTCCTTTGATATTATGTACAGCTAATCTACTGGGTACTGTTACTACTATACGTGACAAATTACACTCCATAGACTTCTGTAGGAAAAAAGTGAGAATTTTGATCAAAAACCTTTTACCAGTGCCAGCTTGACCGCTGGTATACAACAGTATAGGCTTAAATGACGTGCATACACACCCTTTCTTGTCATGGAAATTCCATGCTAGACTTTGTCTTTCACCTTCATATATATTTCTTTTTAACCGTCATTTAGTTGTGCAACTAACTCTTCCAAACCAATAGTTTCCTTCTTGCTTGTTGCAATGCAGTCTTCACCTGATTCATTGCAACGGTTGCTTCATTTTCAATTATTGTCTGTCCAAGAGGATCATGACTTAGAGGACCTGAACTTTGACTGCTTTGTGAATTCCTTAGCTATCTCAGCAGCAATTGTTTCTTCCTGTTCAGTTTGATAATGCAACATTTTCAAATAGGAAGGAGATACTGAACACTCAATGATATCCTTTGCACCATTGAAAGAGTCTTGGTAACAGTCAGACTCTCGTAGTAATTCTGATTCAGAATACCAAGGCTTAAAGAGCTATAGAAGTGCTAAATAGAAAAATTCTCTTTTTTCAGCAGTCTGGCAACTCAGTTTTCCATGATTAATTAGACTACCTTTGTTATGTTGTACAAAACAACTATCACAACCAACTACTGAAAATTTACCTTTGTCTACATTTTCTGTTGCATTGCTTCTATATCTGTAGTTTTGAAGTATTTCATAAAGACATACATTTTCAAGATGTGGACTCCATTTTGGATAGTAGGTGTCCAACATGTTTGTTTTGACAAGATCTGTACTTTCTGGGTCAAATTCTGCAAGGTACTGAATTTTAGGAAAATACTTCAACACTATATTTTGCGTGCATGCTAGGCCTAGACTCTCCCAAACAATTCCTCTCGACTTAGAGTATGGGCTAGCTGAAATCAGCCGATCACAGCATTCAAGCCTTCATAAGATCAAATTTCCCTGTGTGAAAGCAACTTCAAACTGAAGCTGTAGTTTCTAGCTGAAATCTTGTCCCAAATATCCTTCATCTCCGTCTTTTTAGATTTAGTTATGTATGAAGTAACATACTGAGCAAAAGTTATAGAGTTGTCTGCCGCAAACTGAATATCCATATTAGCATTCTACATTTTGAGAATTACAAGATTGTAGTTGTTCACATATTTTGAAGCTTCTGTTCTCCTCAGTTTGTAGGTGTTTATGGGTGATTTTCGAGTGAGTGTATGTCTGAATGTATACAAAGAAATGTTGACTCTTCCTTTGGAAATAACAGATCTTGTAAATCCAAAACGACATTTAGTGTAAAATATTCCTTTCTCTCTGTACTTCTGCCAACAATACTTTACACGTCTATGTTTTGGAAAATGCAGAACTTGCTGTTTCAGGCCTTTTTCGTCACTGTCTTTTGGGTTTGTACATGTAACATACTGGTCTATGATATAAAGTACAGACTCATCTGTGCCTGATCCAAATTTTGATGCATCTTTAGTCCACAACATATAAATATGAGGAGCACCTCTTGCTTAGCACTATTTATGCTGAAAGAATTCAGTGACTTCTCAAAGAGGTGGATTTTTTTTGTTGCAGATGAAGGTGAGCATGGCTTGAAATCTGTCAGTAATACACCTACATCCATTTGCAGGATCCTGTAGGAAACTGGCTCACTATACAGTGTACTAAAATTAAGTACACTATGCAGAGAGTCCATTGGATCCCCAATAGGTGTGCAGAGATAAAACCAGATAATTCTAATGTTCTTTTTGTGATAGTGTGGGAAAGCCATTAGGCTTATCAGAGGGTAGTGCTAAGCATTTGTTGTCACACACAGAGGCAATAAATAAGACGTACACTCAAGAATAAATCTGACACCAATTAGGAAAAATAAAATTGTATCTTTATATATATTAAGAAACCAAAAACTTTGTTCAACAGTCAGTTAATGCTTGTGTGTCGATTGTTTAACCAAATGCAGTTCAAGACACAAATTCTTACAGGATTTAAGCAACAGCAGTCAATAACGTGAGGCAGAGACTGTCACGGTCAAGGGGAAGAAAGCATAGGGTTAGATAGTGGAGTACTGCCAATACAGTAACCATTGCGGTCGATGGAAGCAACACTCTGCCATGGAGTTTTGGGGGACAAAGGATGTTCAACTCAAGTGGAGTCAGGGTTTTGGGAGTCTCAGGAATCGGGCATGACAGGCAGTTCTGGATTACCTGGTTTGGAGGTGCCGGAAGACTTGGGATGTAGAGTTTATTCTGCTACAGGTGCTACAGGTGCTACAGGTGTGGTGAGGGCAGTTGTACCCAAGTTGCTGCTTTCACACAGTCGATACCACCAGAAAGCGGGTACAGGCTCACAGGAGCGGGGCTGTTACCAGCATCGGTCGCAGGTGCTTTGAGATCCCTCAGTTTGGTGGATAAGTTGAAAGGGTCGGTTACCAGACAGGTGACCAACAGGCCTTGGCAGCTGGAAGTTTTGAGTGGTGAGATGAATCGCTTCGACATGGTCAATGCTGGTCTTCACCTCGTGGCAGTCTTTACCAGCGGTGTACCAGGAACTAATACCACTAGCCCGAAGGGAGATCCCAGGCAATTGGTGAAGACTAGCAATGCTCCGGGGTTCATGGGGGCTGCAGAGGTTTCAGGTAGGAATGACAGACCACAGTTGTTGAGTCCTTTCACAGTTGGCAGGGTTTGGCACTGGTTTCTTCTGCAGAAGGGCTCAGTTTCTGGTTCAGAAGCACATCTTCTTCCATTGTCTTCTTTTTGTCCATGGAATCTGAAGTTAAGGTCTTGGGGAGCCACCTAAATACGAGATTTAGGGGGTGTTTAAAGTGGAGCCAGGAGGTGGCCAATGGGCTGCTCACCTGTAGGGTGACTTCACTCTCAATATGCTCACCCCACATGGGGGGTGGGCATATCCTGGAACCTGATAGGCTATTTTCCCCATGTTCAAGATGGTAGAAAGTGAAAAGTGGGGTCCACCTTTCCTGCCCCCCATTGGTGGTACAGGTTGAAGGTGGGCACACCTCCTAGTTTCACTAGTTTTCCCCTCTTTCCTCCCATCAAAAAGTGGAGCAGGAAAGGGGGGTTTGGCCTCTGCCCCTATCTGGAGGTTCCTGGTTGGATTTTAAAGGGTGGCATGACCTTTAAAGCTTCCTACCCAGGAAAGCCATCCTGTTTCGGAGGAGGGGTGCAACACATACGCCCAGAGTAGGATTTGTCTCTGTCCTCTCGAAAGCATGGGCTCTCACCCCAGGAAACCAGAAACATGTCTAGTGGTGGTAAACTGATGAAAAAACAGCCAGAAACTACACCAGGGCTTGGTAGGTTTTCAGGGGACCCCGCCTGTGTGAATCTAGGAATACATCTATCACTTGCATCAGTGAGGATTTATTAATACAAGATGTTTGGTACCAAACACATTAGAAATCAGTGAAGTAATCATGGAGCTAGGAAACCCATGTTGACGAGTACCCCTCCCACGTACTTGTTATGGCTTCCCTGCTCACAGAATGGACTGGGTATTTTAGGGGCCTCTTTGCTCATGCAGCTATGCCCACAATTAGGATATACTACACCCTGCCATAGGACTGAAGGCCAGCAGTAAAGATAACTTACCTATACCTTATGCAGAGCAAGGGGAGGCATGGCACGCAGGGCCATGTGCCATGTCGACTCGTCTGATTTTCCTGCACCAAGACACACAACCTGCAGTAGCAGAGTGCATAGGCTTGGTGAGGGCACCCTGGGGTTGCACAATTAGTGTTGCAGTCCCAGAGTACCCTCTTCAGTACCCATGCCGTAGGTACCATGGTTACCATTTATTAGGGGCTTACAGGGGCAACTGAAGTTGTGCCAATAGTGGTACAGTTTTGGGGGAAGAGATCTTGTAGTGGAAACTTGGTTTGCAGGGACCCAGTGCACTTACAGTTCAAAATTGCCTCAGGTGCAAAGTGGGGGCTAACCTTGCAAAAAGGTACTTTCCTACCCCCTTAAATGAAAGAGGATGAAACTAACCTTTCTGCTAGATAGTCTTCATCATCTAAGTGGAAGAACCTAGAAAGGTCATCTATGTTGGCATGGTCAGTCCAAGGTAGGTTTTCTACTGTAAAGTCAAGTCCCTGTAGGGATTTGGACCACCATAACAGTTTTCGGTTTTCTCCTTTCAATTGCATGAGCCATCTGAGAAGTCTGTGGTCAGTTTGGACAAGGAAGTGAGAGCCAGACAGGTATGGTCTCAGCTTCTTCAGGGACCAAACTACAGCAAAGGCTTCCCTCTCCATGGCAATCCAATGCTGCTCTCTTGGGGGGTTAGCATACTGCTTATGAAAGTAACAGGTTGGTTGTGGCCATCATCATTGGTCTGGGATATGGCTTCTCCTACCCTATGTTCAGAGGAATCTGTATGCACTATGACTTTCTTGGAGTAATCTGGAGCTTTTAGATGGGTGCTGAGCACATCGATTCTTTCAAGGTGTCAAAAGCCTTTTGACAGCTGACTGTTCAGTTGACCTTTTTGGGCATTTTCTTCAAGGTCAGTTCTGTGAGGGAGGCCACAATGGACCCATATCCCTGCACAAACCTCCTATAGTACCCAGTCAAGCCAGGGAATGACCTGACTTGGGTCTGGGTTGTTGGAGCTTCCCAATCCAGAATGGTCTGGATTTTGGGCTGCAGTGACTGAACTTACCAGGTGGCCCAAGTATACAACCTTGCCCTGCCCTATCTGTCACTTACTTGCCTTGATAGTGAGGCCGACTCTTTGCAAAGTCTCCAGAACCTTTTGGAGGTAGATCAGGTGACAGCAATATTGTTATGATAGGCTGCGCCATAGGCTTCCAGTCCAGCAAAGCAAAAGTTCACCATCCTCTGAAAGGTGGCAGGGGCATTCTTCAAACTAAAGGGCATCACAGTAAACTGCAAGTGCCCATCTGGAGTGGAAAATCTTGATTTTGTTTGGCTCCAGGGGTCAGTCCTATCAGCTAGTAACCTGATGTGAGATCAAAGGTACTCAGATATGTGGCTGACCCTAATGTGTCAATAAGCTCATCGGCTCTTGGGATTTGATGTGCATCTGTTTTCGTGACTGCATTGAGGCGCCTATTGTCTACACAAAACCTAATTTCTTTCTTTCCACCCTGGGAATGAGGCTTGGGGACTAACACAACTGGGCTGACCCAGGGGCTCTCTGAGGTTTTGATGACACCCAGCTCCAGCATCTTGGTTACCTCAGTTTTCATGCTTTCTTTGATGTGGTCAGACTGACTGTATATTTTGTTTTTGACAGGTAAGCTGTCATCATTGTCCATGTCAAGTGTATACCAGTTAGTCTGACCAGGGGTCACAGAAAAAAGCTCAGCAAACTGGGTGAGGACTTGCCTGCAATCAGTCTGCTGTTGGACAGTGAGGATGTCTGAAAAAACCGCTCCATCAACTGGCCCATCTTTAGGGTTGTGAGAGAGGAAATCAGGGAGTTGCTCACTCTCTGCCTCCTGTTCCTCATCTGTGACCATAAGCATGATCACATCAGCCCTGCCGTTGTAGGGTTTATGGTGATTTACATGTATCACCCTCTTGGGGTTTCTACATGTGCCAAGGTCAACTAAGCAGGTGATGTCCCCTTTTCCCTCTGGGATAGGGTAGGGTCCACTTGACCTATCTTGCAGGGCCCTAGGGGCCACTGGCTCCAACACCCACACCATCTGCCCTGGTTGGAACTCTACCAGGACAGACTTTTGGATATCCCAGAGCTTCTGGAGCTCTTGGCTGGCCTCAAGGTTTTTGTTTACTTTTTTGATGTACTCAGCCATTCTGGAATGTAGGTCAAGCACATACTCCACAATGTCCTGCCTCTCCCTTCCTTCTTTTACAAGACAGAGGGGTCATCTTACAGGGTGTCCAAACAAAAGTTTGCAAGTGGAAAACCCTACTCCCTTTGTGGCACCTCTCTCCAAGCAAAAAGCAGGCAAGGTTGTAGGATATCCCATCTCCTCATCAGTTTTTCAAGGAGTCTTTTCGGGCCTTATTAAATCTTTCAACAAGACCATTTGTTTGCGGGTGGTATGGCATAGTGAAGCTATAGGTCACCCCACACTTGGCCCCCATGTGTTTCAAATATGCAGATATTAAGATATTAAGTTGGTATCTCTGTCTGATACTACCTTCTTAGGAAAGCCAACCCTAGTAAATATACCAATGAGGGCCTTGGCCACTGCCATTGCAGTGGTGGTCCTTAGGGGAATGGCTTCAGGGTACCTTGTGGCATGATCCACTACCACCATAATAAATGTATTCTCTGAGGCTTTGGAATGGTCAAGGGGACCAACAATGTTGATCCCTACCCTTTCGAAGGGTACCCCAACTACTGGAAGTAGAATTAAGGGGGCCTTTAGGTGGTTGCCTGTCTTGCCTCTAGCCTGACAGGTGGTACCGGAGTTGCAAAACTCCTTCATTTTCTGGGACATTCCTGGCCAGTAGAAATGGTTAACTAACTGACTCAAGGTTTTGGTCTGGCCAAGATGCCCAGCTAGGGGAATGTCATTGGCCCATGTAAGGAGAAACTCTCTAAACTCCTGAGGCACTACCACTCTCCTAGTGACACCAGATTTGGGGTCTCTGGCCTCAGTGTACAGGAGTCCCTCCTCTCAATAGGTTATGTGGGAACCACTGACACTTCTCTTTTCCTGATCAGCAACTTTCTGTCTCAGGCTTTCAAGACTGGGACAGGTTATTTATTCCTGGCACAGATCTTCCCTAGAGGGTCCCCCTGGTCCTAAGAGTTCTGCCTTGTAAGGCCCAAGCTCCTGAGGCTCAGTTCTCTCTGGGGCTGACAAGTCATATCCCTGAGGAGAGGGGACTTGATTTGGTGTCTGTTTTGAAGGTGGTTCTCCAGTCTTTCTGAATTTTTAGGCTCCAACACTTCTTTTTCATCCTTGGGTTTTGCTTTGTGCCCTTGTTTTTACACACACCCATTCAGGTATACCCAGCATTGCTGCATGGGTTTTCTTTCTCTGCTTCAGCCTATACTGAGTACTCCAAATCATGTCCAAGCAGACACTGTACAGGGAGGGCAGAAGACACCACTTCCCTTTTGATGCCACTAACCCTTTTCCAATCTAAGGTCACCAAGGCCATTGGATGTTCCTTAGCCTGATTATCAGTATTGAGGACCGTAACCGTATAGGTCTTCCCTAGAAGATATTGATCTGGAGACACCAGTGGCTTAACCACCATGGTTATGCTGGCACCAGTGTCCCTGAGGGCTTCCATCCTAATCCCATTAATATTTGGCTCTTGTCTGTAACGCTCCAGGTTACTGGGCCAGACAGCCAGAATAGCTGCATTCACCCCTCCCTCTGAGACTAGAGTTGACTCAGTGAGCACCTTGTCCTGGTCATGGCTCACATGTGATCCTATCTTGAGACTCACAACTGTGTTTGCTGCAGGTGGACTAGAGGCATTCTTTTTGTTTTTACAGCTAGGGTCTCCAGTTTGGTGTCCAGTTGTCTTGCAATCAAAACACCAAGCCTTCTTGGGATCCCTGTTTTTACCCTTGTACCCACCCTTGGGCTGTGATGAGTTTCGGGGCCCATCCTCCTGAGCAGGTTTTTAGGGGCATGATGAAGACTCATTTTTGTTTTTATCTTTTTGGTCACCATCTTTCCTTTGGGGAGTCTTTTTGGCATCTTTCTTTTGGTCACCCCCACCAGTGGTAGTCTTGGTCACCCTGAGGTCTACCTTCTTCCCCAACTCTAGAGGAGAAAGGGGACTTAGGTCTACCAGATGCAGGTGTAACTTCTCATTGTAACAATTATTCAAAAGATGCTCCTTCAAAATTAAATTGTAAAGCCCTTCAAAGTCATTCACATTGCTACCTGTTAACCAACCACCTAGTGTTCTCAATGAAAAGTCAATTAATTCCACCCAGGACTGACTGGGTTTTTTGAGTCTCCCTGAATCTTATTCTATACTTCTCATTGATGACTCCAAAGCCCTCAATTAGGGTACCCTTCATGGGGCCGTAAAACTCAGCATCTTTTCAGGCAATGTAAGGAGTCTATCCCAACATTTACCTGAGAGTACTTTCCATAAGAGGAAGCGGCAAAGGGGAGTGCACTGGGTGTTGCAGTGGGCGTTCCACCGCAACACCCATTGATTTTTGACGCTGCTCCAGATTTACAAGACTGAGGCAGCACCAAAAACTAACACCATGGAATACCAGGCATTAGAATGGTGATACAAGGAGATATTATTAATTTATTTTCATTTTTTGCTCTTTCCATGTATGCCGCATTCTGCAGCATGCATAGAAATAGCAAATCACCATTATTGATTGTTTATGTGCAGGAAAGTGTCCCTTCCTGCACATAACTAATCATCCCTGCAGTTACAGGCCCCCTTGCAACATTGGGGCAGGGTGCCTGCGCTGGCTAGGAAACTTTTTTCGCCAGTGCTATGGTAAAGACAGAGATGCACCATATTCTTATGAATATGGCGCATCACTGCATTTTAAAAATGTCAGAGCACGGTGCTGCCAAATTTAGTGCAGCACCGACATTTTTTTAAGATATGCCCCAAAGTCTCTTGTTGACATATTTTGGAGATTAATTCCTGTCTTAAGAAAATGGTTACCAGTGTATAATAAGCCAGACAAATCACTTTCAAATAACAGATGGAATATATATGGAATACTTTGACAAACTCTAGGGTCATCTGGATATAACATGGTTGATCTATATTCAGCTGCTGGTATTTGTACTGGGCGGTCATCATACTATCTGCCTACTCCAGTTTGAAATAGTTGTGGAAAACAGCGAGCTTCAAAGCTTTTCTCCTAGCCACTCATTGGAGCTCCTTTAGCTTGTTTCATCTGGTACGGTTCAATGGCATCATCCATAACTTCTTTTGAATGCAGTGGTTACATACTGTAGTCCTCAGATTTCTTCAGATTTAGTTCTATCTACTCTTTCAAAATGTGTACTTGAAGGTAACATTTCTTCCTCCATGCAGCTTACATCTCTGAGAGCATCTACATCTTTGTAATACACAGGTTTCTGTTTCAGATAGAATGTAGCATTCTTCACCTTATTCACATCCACTAATTCTTGACACAATTGTTTTTTTTTGCATTTGGGCACACCATTCACTAGAATAATGAGTGGTTCATCTATATTGTTCTACACAAATAGCCACAGTTTCAACATTACATTTAAAATCTAAAGATAAGTACACAAGTCTTCCTATAAGGCCTTTTTGTAGCTCAGTCAGTGGTAGTTTCCTGTCTCAGTTCCATATGAACTATTGCTTGAAATGGCTGTATAGATTGTGACAATATTGTTTCATAAACATTTAGGTGTCAAAGTGCCTTTAGAATTTCAACCAACTCTAACTTATTATGTATTGCAGACATTTTGCTGTCCTCTAATTTGTCATAACAATACTTACACATGATCTGCCGTGTTGAAAAATTGAAACGTTCCTCCACAAATAAATGCACAGCAAATTCTAGCCACTTTTCCCTGTTTTCCTGCTCACTTTTGACAATGCATTAACATTTTGTGTTTTGCCTTTGTAGTGAGTGCACCAACAACATATACAAACATATGTTGGTTTCTCTGTGGAAACTGCATTAAACTTTAGCATTTCTTGTGCAAAGTTATCAGTACTAACATCTGTGTTCTCTTTATCTACACCTGGACATACCAACTGCTAATTTTCCCCAGACTCTACTGCAGGACCAAAGAAAGGAATTGTTTATCATCAAAAACTGTTTAAACCTCTGATACTATACAATACAAAAGTGCAATGTTTGTTTCCCTGAACACAATGCTTGACTTTTTACAAAGTAAAGTCTTCTGACTAAATTCCACATTTTTGAATGATGAACAGCCATCATTCGAAAATGATGAAAGTTGTACACTTTCTTGGACAAACACACCAGTGAATGTCCTTATAAATTAGCATATTGACTTACCTTGCACTGATCTAATCCTTGCGACATTGCAATTTTTTGCCTCACATTTTTACCTGGAAAATTATGTTGAAAATGTCTCAATGTACCTATTGATTCCTGGCGAACACTACAAATACTGTCACATTCCCAATTATACACAGGGGCATGCCTACAACTTCCTTGTACCTCTTCAGCCATCTCTTCCTCTACATTTCTAGGAATCATCTCTTCTTTTCCAATGGGAATACCATCTTTAACCTCAGAGCATCAACCAGTTGTTTCAACTGCATGCACTGTGTTCTCTTGCAAGTAGCTTTCTTCATTAAAGAAAGGCTCAGTACTAGTCGTATGCTTCCATTCTCCTCAGAAGATTTCACAAAAAATACTTTATTAGTATGTCTTTTTACTGGCTTTTTCTCTTCATAGCTAACACAATTTTGTCTACTGTTCTCATTCTCCTTGGTATCAAAATTAATAGTTTCTACTTTAAAACAAATGCTTTATCAACTACACTCTCAATATGTTGTTTTTGCTTCACTGTTTCACTTCTCCTCTTATACTGCTTCATGTTTTGCACCAAATTCTGTATTACCCGACTATGAAACATTCTCACTCTAATTTTCTTAAATTGCTTCTGTTTTCTTGTTGAACTAGCTGTTTTCTTATTAGATTTCTCACTTTGAATTTCACTTACGCCTTTGTCTTTCTGCGCTTATTTAAAACATTGCTTTTTATTGGCATGTTTCTGAACATTTTCCATTTTTTTACATAATATTTTTAGAAACGTGTTTTTTCTCTTACCAGCAGTTCTTTTCTCTTTAACCACATTCTCTGCATTATGTCCCATTTGACCGTCAGATGTATGAAGACAGTACTGTTTCCACTGTTTTTTCCTTCTTTCTGTCTTTTTTGGCATTGTTAATCTTCCTTTGTAAATACAAATAGATGTCTGACAAGCAAATAAACAATACATTTACTTTTACATTACACACTATTAAATTACATACTATAAGCAATTAGCTAGCTACATAAGTAGTTCTATCAGTGTGTAATAGGCAGTATAAGTCTGCCACTGTGGATGTATGAGTGCATTTATGAGTTAGTATATGAATAAGTGACTTGCTGGCTGTGTTAGTGGGTGATGGGGTATGTAACTGTGTCAATCCATCAATTAGTCAATCTGGGATTTGTAAAGCATGGCTACTCACCAATGAAGGTCTCAAAGCGCTGGGGGCTGCTGGTCAGACTGGGTAGAGGACTCAAACAGATCGTACCAGAACCCATGCACTCAGCAGGACACATCCTCAACCCCATCTTCACAGTGGGAAACTCCATCACCTTCAGCCGCATCTCTGAACTCCCATGGACAGACCATCGATGCATCCACTTCACCTTCAAAACAATCATCACATGTGAACCTCCACACCAGCTCCCACGCAGAAGCTGGAAGAAGATCTATGACTACCAGCTCACCGTCTGCCTCAGCAGCTCCACTCAAACCACCACGGACGATGACCCAAACACCGCAGCCTGAACCCGGCACAAATGGATCACCCACTGCACCAACACCATCGCCCCCTCAAGAAAACCACCAACACACACCCCAAGAGAGCTAGCTGGTTCTCCACTGAGCTCCGAGAATCCAGACGAACCTGCAGACTCCTTGAAAAGATCTGGAGATACTCCAAAACAACAGTAGCACATGACAACTTTAAAGCAGCCACTACCGCCCACCACCAGCTCATCAGAAACACAAGGTAGAAGGCACTACAGGACAGAATCTCTACCCACGCACACAACAGCAAGGAACTTTTCAGTAACCCTAGACATAAAATCCACTCCTCTCGCAGAGTTTGTGGATTTTTGGCAACTTCACATTCCGTGTAGAATGCGGAGTTTACGAATACTCCGTGCTTTGCAGCGGAGCGGAGGTTTGTTTGTGTGCATGCTCTCAAAATGCGTTTGAGAGCGGGCAGGAGAGACTTACCAGGATGCCTGCAATCGCAACAAAATTTCCCATCTGTTCACGAGCGCCATGAGAATTGGTAGCCGGCCGCACGTTCCTGCGAGAGTGTGCGATCGCGAACACATCATTTGGGCGCGCCATCGTACATCCGGTGGAAGTTTTGCAAAGATCGCGATCCCGAACATGCAGAATTTGCAATCTGGAGAAGAATCTCTCTTCAAGCAGCATCAAAACCTTCTAGAGATGGTGATTTGGATTAAAAAAACTCCTCAGATTGACATTTGGCTGTACTTTTTTGTGCAAGGAGTCCTTTATCTTGTTTTACTTTATTTTTGAAGAGGAAGGAAGTGCCCCGGAGTCTCCAACTTCATGTTCCTGTCCAGATGGGTCCTCCCAGTGCCTTGTCCATCTCCTGTTCACTTTTCATTTAGATTTGGAGCTGGAAGGATCACTCTTATTGGCTGCTGCATCATATATCATTGGATTTGAGGACTTTTGAATCTGAGATTTCACAAGTAAGTTGGAAAATTGGTGTTGTTTGTTTGATTGGGGCATTGCACCTACAATTGTTTTGTTCTTTTCCTCGTTTTTAAAAAATGTATTGTGGTGGGTGGCCTGTAGCTCAGTAGGAGCCTAGTTGTTTCTTTGTTAGTAATTTTTCATCTTTTATAAAGGAAACATGTTGCACAGTTCACTGCATTTTCTCCACCTTTTGAAATTAATTAATTTGTAATATGTATTTAATTCACTAGCCCATTAGTCTACCAATACTATAGGCCTTTCAGCCAGTAGACCCAGAGCTACTCATGGGTGCATGAAACAACTGTTTCTGTGGTGTCTGTTGAATTTAAACATCATTTAGGGCATACCGGATACTCTTTTCTGCCTGGCCCGCCTGACTTCCGGCGGAGAAGGCAGAACACAGTCATTTCCCGCGCCGGCCAGCTATTTAGTTTGATGCTGGGCCGGACGCGCAGCGGAGCGTGAGGGGTGAGCAGCCCTTTCAGAGCACCTTAAGGTCCAAGCTGCCATTTTATGATTTTATCTTTGTTAACTTGAATGTAGTTTTAATTATTTTAAAGAGCGTCTTTTAATATTCCCCTTTGTACTTTGCACATTTCACTTACCATTGGCTTGGTCTCCGACTCCCCGGTCCGACACGGCGTTTTGCCGATTGATTGGAGGGAACCGGATACTCTTTTCTGCCTGGCCCGCCTGACTTCCGGCGGAGAAGGCAGAACACAGTCATTTCCCGCGCCGGCCAGCTATTTAGTTTGATGCTGGGCCGGACGCGCGCAGCGGGCGCGCCGCCGGCGCGCCGAAGGCGCGCCAAAGGCAAGCCCGTCTGCGCCCGTTTGCGCCAAGATTGCGACAAGGACGGAAGACTCTGCCCAACCGCACTCACCCATAGTATATACGTCTGAGGCTTTAATGCAGCTTAATATCAAACAAGTTTGTAGATGCTTATTATCTCTAAATAACGTAATGGGGGCAGTCAGCTGCGCATATTGCAGATTAGAACTCCCCTTTAAAAATATTGGCCCTAGGTCTATCACGGAAATGCATACCACCCACCTAAAAGGAGGTTTAATAAATGCCAGATCCCTAAGCAGGCACTGTCAGGATGTCAGAGATCTTATTATTGATCTACAGCTAGATTTCGTATTTATTACTGAAACATGGTTGAAAGACTGGTGTAACCCTGACATTGCCATTGCACTCCCGCCCAACTATACTATCCATAGGAAAGATAGAGTGGATGGTAGAGGAGGGGGCTGGCGATTATCCTCCGAGATACTTTGCATTGTGCTAATTTTGAGTTAGATACACTTAGGGGAGCTGAACGCCTAGGCTTTTGCATCTCCCTTAATGCCTCTCTATCCTTTACGGGTGCTTTGATCTATCGGCCGCCGGGTCAAAGCACAGCCTTTATAGAATCATTAGGTGATACCCTAAGCCACTTTCTTCTTAGATATGCTAATTTCACTTTGTTGGGAGATTTTAATCTCCACTTGGAAGACAGAAACGAGCCAGGAGTGGAACTTTTTCTCCAAATAAATGAATTATTCAAATTGCGCCAGTTGGTAGAAGCCCCAACCCATCGAGCGGGCCACATTTTAGATGGTGTCTGCTCTAGTTTCACTGTGCTCTCTGCAGGCACCCCCATCCCACAGATATGGTCAGACCATTATTTTATCCCCCTGGCACTTAAACTCCATTCTAGAAGTCAACAAGAGAAGACACCAGTCCACTCCCAGCCTAGGCGTAAATGGGCACAATTAGTTGCAGATCCTAGGTTGGCAAACATTGCCCAGGCTCATCTCCCCGTATTAACAGGGAATACTGTAATTGATTCACACCTTTTTCACACTTGGTTAACTATTACAAGTAATGAAATTATGCCATTAAATAAATGTGACAAGATTACTAAATCAAAAATGCAAAAACACCTTGGTTTTCGCCCGCTCTGGCACAAACACACCTCCAATGTAAACAATATGAGCGCAAGTGGAGAAAATCTTATGATACAGGGGATAGACTAGCTTTCAAAATTAGTAGGAAACTCTATCATGCTCAGATAAAATCAGCTAAAAAGAGTACTACGCTAATAAAATTCAGGAAGCAAACAAAGACCAAAAAGCCATTTTTTTGGTTGTAAAGTCCTTTACTAACCCGAAAGCCTTACAGAAAGAGATTCCACCCTCCCAAGAATTGTGTGATAAAATCTCAGTCTTCTTTGAAGACAAAATCCAAAAGATTCAAAAGGATTTTAAAACCTCCCCTGTCTTGGATGCTGTACAAAAGCATGATTTTGTCACCACTGCCTTTTCCCTACGAACTTTTGAACCAGTATCTACAGAACATACCCGTGAAGTTATCATGGCATGCAAATCAGGTTCTCCTTTGAATGCCTGCCCTCCTAGAATTCTCCATAAAATAATAGATATAGTTAACCCAATTATAAACAACATAGTTAACTCCTCGTTAAGTTCAGGCATAGTGCCTGACGAATGGAAGTTGGCGTTGGTAAAACCTTTACAAAAAAGCAAAACATTGATCCTTCGGTGCTTTCAAATCTCCGACCCATATCCTTACTCCCTTTATTGGGTAAAGTTACTGAAAAGCTGGTTCATAAAGAACTTACTAAATTCATTGAGACCGCTAACATTCTTCACCCCCAACAATCTGGTTTTCGCCCAAAGCATTCCACGGAATCGGCACTTTTGGAATTAACGGATACCTTAAAAATGTTAGCGGATAAAGGACAAAAGGCGGTCCTGATATTGCTCGATCTATCGGCCGCCTTTGACACCATCTCACATTCCATCCTCATGCAAAGGTTGGAATCCTGTGGTATTTCAGGTACTGTGATTCAGTGGATAAAGTCTTTTCTTACTAATCGTAGACAAGTAGTGACCTTGGGATCTTTCCATTCTGTTGAACGGTACATCACAACAGGAGTACCACAGGGCTCGTCGTTGAGTCCGTTACTGTTCAACATTTATATGACCCCACTCATTTCTTTGATATCATCTTTTGGGATCAAAGTAACTTCCTACGCAGATGATACCCAAATGATTCTTTCGCTAGACAATAATTCCACAAATGCCGAACTTAATTTTAAACATTGTTTATCCAAGATTATTCAGTGGATGAAGGATAATCACCTTAGATGTAATACTGACAAAACGGAGATTTTGCCAGTAGGAAAAGATGTCCTATTCCAGCCACATGAGTGGTGGCCAGAGGGGACGACACCACCACCAGACATGGTGAAGGTAGCTAAAAATTTAGGAGTCCACTTTGACACTGCTCTATCCTTCCACCCACATGTAACGGCAGTAGCAGGGACCTGCTTTAGCCTTATTAGATCTTTGAAAAAATTCTTTGATTTAATACCACTTTCTGCTAGGAAATCAGTGACAGTGGCTTTAATCCTCTCGCGTTTGGATTATTGCAACAGCCTCCTAGCAGGAACAAAAAAATCAATTTTGAAAAGACTACAAATGGTACAAAATGCGGCAGCGCGTTTAGTGCTAAAGCTGCCTCGTAGGTCCTCGGCATCGGGAGCGTTGAAAGCCCTCCATTGGCTCCCTCTCCACAAAAGAATACTTTTTAAAATCCTTTTAATTACCTTTAGAGCCTCGCTTAGGTTAGGACCCAAGTATCTCTATGAGAGATTTACTCCTTATATTACATCCAGAACTCTCAGGTCCTCGTCAGCTAACTTCCTCAAACCACCTATATTTAGGTGTAAAACCAAAGGGGAAAGACAATAGCAGCCCTGGGAACAAAAGCATGGAATAAGCTGCCAACTCATCTGAGATTACAAAATAATGAAACCCAATTCAGGAGATTGCTGAAAACATGGATATTCAGCTCCACAGACGAACTATGCCTTTCCCTCATTTAATCTCTTTGGGAACCTTCCTCACCTCTAACTAGTGCCAGGATGCTCCTTTCGGAGTGGCAGATTGCGCTTTATAAATAACCCATTACATTACATTACATTACATAGATGGCATTGGATTGAATTGCAAAATGTTTTTTTTGGGGTATTTCACTTTTTTTGTGTGTGTTAAATAAATGCCTTTGTTGGATGTGGGTGGTGAGGTTGTTGTGTAACTTGAAAACCTTTTTAGCCCTGTGGATTTCGTTTTTGCATTGTTGCATTAAAGCTGTGTTGTTTAGCATGCCTCCTTTGTCTGGACATATGGCCTGCTTGAGTTCATTGTTTGCCAGACCTCCTGCTTGTTGTGAGTGACCATGTGGCTGGTGGCCATTTTGTGGTGGTAGTTAGTGTGCTGCTTTTGCCATAGGCCTGCATGTCTTTCCTTTGTTCCTCTTGGCTTACTTCTTCTTGTTGTTGTGGCCTGGCCATGTGGCTGGCATCCATTTTGTGAAGGCAGCCAGTGTGCTTTTGCCATAGGCTTGCATTGTCTGTCTTTCCTTTCTTGTTGTTGTGGTGGCCTGGCCATGTGGCTGGCAGCCATTTTGTGAAGACAGCCAGTGTGTTTTTGCCATAGGCCTGCATTGTCTATCTTCACTTTCTTGTTGTTGTGGCATGGGCATGTGGCTGGCGGCCATTTTGTGAAGGCAGTCAGTGTGCTTTTGCCATAGGCCTGCATTGCCTGTCTTCCCTTTCTTGTTGTTGTGGTGGCCTGGCCATGTGGCTGGCGGCCATTTTGTGAAGGCAGCCAGTGTGCTTCCGCATTAGGCCTGCAAGCCTTCTTTGTGGTGCCCATGCCTTGTTGTTGATTTGCATGCAATTGTTTCTTCTTTTACCCAGCAAAAAATGCAGCACAGTTAACTACATTTTCTAATACATTTGCAATATTATTGATTTGAATTGATTCACTATGTGAATCCAGCTATATGGGATCACAGTGGTCACCTACGCGGATGACACTCAGCTGGTGATATCTCTGAATCATCCAGGGACTGACCCTGCAGACCTGGAGCTCTGCCTAGGAAAAGTAGCCACCTGGATGCAACACTCCTGTCTCAAATTGAATGGAGAAAAAACAGAAATTATGTATGTGGGCAACACTGCCAAGCTAACTCCCACACTATCATGGCCTCAGTGCTTGGGCGCCCCTCCAGCTCCGAAATCCAAGATCAAGAGCCTCGGTGTGTGGCTGGATGACTCACTTAAATTTGACCAGCAGGCAGTGGCAGTGACGGGGGCTTATCACAGTATCCTTAGAAAGCTATGGAAGGTCCTCCCCCTATTACCCACTGAAGCCAAGAAAAATAGTAGTCCAGGCCCTGATTCTTTCATGGCTGGACTACTGTAACTCACTGTGGAGGAAACTCCAGGTGGCCCAGAACTGTGCAGCACAACGTCTGACAGGTGGCAGTAGCACACAGTCAGCTAGCCCCAGTCTGAAAGCCCTTCATTGGCTACCAATAAAGGAAAGAAATCTCCTTTAAAGCCTTATGTACTGCTCATAAGACCCTTAGGGGCACAGGCCCCTGAATTAATCAGCCTCTGATCACCGCCTACCTCCCAGGAAATCTCTTAGTTCGGAGAATTTAAATTTAGCCTGCACTCCTAAAATTAACTGGCAGCAGAGCGGAGGCCGCTCCTTTTCATATAATATAACTGGACTGTGGAACTCCCTCCCTCTCAATGTCCGACATGAAACTGCCCACTTCTCTTTCCGGAAGGGTCTTAAAACATGGCTATTCCAGAAGAGTAATTGCTAGCCTTCCCTTATCAGCCTTAACTGCCGCTAGCGCTGGGATGCCTCAGGGTAGCCATGCGCTTTATAAATGCTAATTAATATTAATAATAATAATGTGGCCTAGTCTGCCAATGGGTTTTCCAACCAATAGGCCCAGAGCTACTCATGGGTACATGAAACAAATGTTTCTGTGGTGTCTGTTGAATTTAAACATCATTTAGGTCATGGATGGCATTGGATTGAATTGCAAAATGTGATTTTTTGGGGGGTATTTCACTTTTTTGTGTGTGTTAAATAAATGCCTTTGTTAGATATGTGTGGTGTGGATGTTGTGTAACTTGCAAACCTTTTTTAGCCCTCTGGATTTTCGTTTTGGCATTGTTGTTTAGCATGCCTCCTTTGTCTGGCCATATAGGCCTGCTTGAGTTCATTGTTTTCCATGCCTCTTGCTTGTTGTGAGTGACCATGTGGGTGGTGGCCATTTTGTGATGGTAGTTAGTGTGCTGCTTTTGCCATCCCATAGGCCTGCATGTCTTTCCTTTGTTCCTCTTGGATTACTGCTTCCGCCCCCATTGCCAGCTGCAGCTCCCTGAATGCTGCATCCTACGTGATGCACATTGCCAAACAGGTTCCATCCATTACATTTCTATTTGAGTTTTTGTTCTCCTTCTTTCCAATCCTTCCTGAGTGTACCCAGTATACCATGAAAGCCCTTCTTGTCAAAGTTTCACAAATGGCTACACTGCTGTTATGTTTTTTTAATAACTGAGTTAATAAAATTTAATAATATTAATAATAACACTAACAAGGAGCAAGACTACTGACTCATTGTCAGTGAAATTGCTCTCCCACCCTCGCAGCTCCACCATTAAGTGAGGCCTGCCCCTGCACTCTCGAGTGTTAGTGATCAAGGCCCTCCTCCACCCGCAGGTTTCCCTGCGCCTCATCCCTGGTGGTCCAGTGGACCTCTGTCTCCTTCCGCTAACTCTGCTCTTTCACTCGCTTTTCTACCCTTTTTGTCTTTCACCTTTCTGCACTTTTCTGCATCTCTGCTCTTTTGTGCCTTATTTCCGCTCATTTTCCCTTCCTCTCGCTCTGCCCTTTCACTTGTTTTCACTCGTTTTTTCTACCCTCTTTTATCCTTCACCTTTCTGCACTTTTCTGCATCTCTGCTCTTTTGTGCCTTATTTCCGCTCATTTTCCCTTCCTCTCGCTCTGCCCTTTCACTTGTTTTCACTCGTTTTTCTACCCTCTTTATCCTTCACCTTTCTGCACTTTTCTGCATCTCTGCTCTTTTGTGCCTTATTTCTGCTCATTTTCCCTTCCTCTCGCTCTGCCCTTTCACTAGTTTTCACTCATTTTTCTACCCTCTTTTATCTTTCACCTTTCTGCATCTCTGCTCTTTTGTGCCTTATTTCTGCCTATTTTCCCTTTTTTCTTTATCCCTTATTTCCTCCCTTTACCTTTCCCCGCCGCTGCTGCCCCCGCGGCCCCTCCCCCAGCGCGACCGGCCAATCCAGCTCCCCTCCCCGCTCCCGCCTCCCAGCTGTCCATCCCTCCTCGACCCCTACTTAATGGCGACCACTGCGGGGACAGGCGAGCAAGACCACTGACTCATTGTCAGTGAAATTGCTCTCCCACCCTCGCAGCTCCACCATTAAGTGAGGCCTGCCCCTGCCCCTGCACTCTCGAGTGTTGGTGATCGAGGCCCTCCTCCACCCGCAGGTTTCCCTGCGCCTCATCCCTGGTGGTCCAGTGGACCTCTGTCTCCTTCCTCTAACTCTGCTCTTTCACTCGTTTTTCTACCCTTTTTGTCTTTCACCTTTCTGCACTTTTCTGCATCTCTGCTCTTTTGTGCCTTATTTCCGCTCATTTTCCCTTCCTCTCGCTCTGCCCTTTCACTTGTTTTCACTCGTTTTTCTACCCTCTTTTATCCTTCACCTTTCTACACTTTTCTGCATCTCTGCTCTTTTGTGCCTTATTTCTGCTCATTTTCCCTTCCTCTCGCTCTGCCCTTTCACTAGTTTTCACTCGTTTTTCTACCCTCTTTTATCTTTCACCTTTCTGCATCTCTGCTCTTGTGTGCCTTATTTCTGCCTATTTTCCCTTTTTTCTTTATCCCTTATTTCCTACCTTTACCTTTCCCCGCCGCTGCTGCCCCCACGGCCCCTCCCCCCCAGCGTGACCGGCCAATCCAGCTCCCCTCCCCGCTCCCGCCTCCCAGCTGCCCAGCCCTCCCCGACCCCTACTTAATGGCGACCACTGCGGGGACAGGCGAGCAAGACCACTGACTCATTGTCAGTGAAATTGCTCTCCCACCCTCGCAGCTCCACCATTAAGTGAGGCCTGCCCCTGCACTCTCGAGTGTTAGTGATCGAGGCCCTCCTCCACCCGCAGGTTTCCCTGCGCCTCATCCCTGGTGGTCCAGTGGACCTCTGTCTCCTTCCTCTAACTCTGCTCTTTCACTCGTTTTTCTACCCTTTTTTGTCTTTCACCTTTCTGTACTTTTCTGCATCTCTGCTCTTTTGTGCCTTATTTCCGCTCATTTTCCCTTCCTCTCGCTCTGCCCTTTCACTTGTTTTCACTCGTTTTTCTACCCTCTTTATCCTTCACCTTTCTGCACTTTTCTGCATCTCTGCACTTTTGTGCCTTATTTCTGCTCATTTTCCCTTCCTCTCGCTCTGCCCTTTCACTAGTTTTCACTCGTTTTTCTACCCTCTTTTATCTTTCACCTTTCTGCATCTCTGCTCTTTTGTGCCTTATTTCTGCCTATTTTCCCTTTTTTCTTTATCCCTTATTTCCTCCCTTTACCTTTCCCCGCCGCTGCTGCCCCCGCGGCCCCTCCCCCCCAGCGTGACCGGCCAAACCAGCTCCCCTCCCCGCTCCCGCCTCCCAGCTGTCCAGCCCTCCCTGACCCCTACTTAATGGCGACCACTGCGGGGACAGGCGAGCAAGACCACTGACTCATTGTCAGTGAAATTGCTCTCCCACCCTCGCAGCTCCACCATTAAGTGAGGCCTGCCCCTGCACTCTCGAGTGTTGGTGATCGAGGCCCTCCTCCACCCGCAGGTTTCCCTGCGCCTCATCCCTGGTGGTCCAGTGGACCTCTGTCTCCTTCCTCTAACTCTGCTCTTTCACTCGTTTTTCTACCCTTTTTTGTCTTTCACCTTTCTGCACTTTTCTGCATCTCTGCTCTTTTGTGCCTTATTTCCGCTCATTTTCCCTTCCTCTCGCTCTGCCCTTTAACTTGTTTTCACTCGTTTTTCTACCCTCTTTTATCTTTCACCTTTTTGCATCTCTGCTCTTTTGTGCCTTATTTCTGCCTATTTTCCCTTTTTTCTTTATCCCTTATTTCCTCCCTTTACCTTTCCCCGCCGCTGCTGCCCCCACGTCCCCACCCCCCCAGCGCGACCGGCCAATCCAGCTCCCCTCCCCGCTCCCGCCTCCCAGCTGCCCAGCCCTCCCCGACCCCTACTTAATGGCGACCACTGCGGGGACAGGCGAGCAAGACCACTGACTCATTGTCAGTGAAATTGCTCTCCCACCCTCGCAGCTCCACCATTAAGTGAGGCCTGCCCCTGCCCCTGCACTCTCAAGTGTTAGTGATCGAGGCCCTCCTCCACCCGCAGGTTTCCTGCGCCTCATCCCTGGTGGTCCAGTGGACCTCTGTCTCCTTCCTCTAACTCTGCTCTTTCACTCGTTTTTCTACCCTTTTTTGTCTTTCACCTTTCTGCACTTTTCTGCATCTCTGCTCTTTTGTGCCTTATTTCCGCTCATTTTCCCTTCCTCTCGCTCTGCCCTTTCACTTGTTTTCACTCGTTTTTCTACCCTCTTTTATCCTTCACCTTTCTGCACTTTTCTGCATCTCTGCTCTTTTGTGCCTTATTTCCGCTCATTTTCCCTTCCTCTCGCTCTGCCCTTTCACTTGTTTTCACTCGCTTTTCTACCCTCTTTTATCCTTCACCTTTCTGCACTTTTCTGCATCTCTGCTCTTTTGTGCCTTATTTCTGCTCATTTTCCCTTCCTCTCGCTCTGCCCTTTCACTAGTTTTCACTCGTTTTTCTACCCTCTTTTATCTTTCACCTTTCTGCATCTCTGCTCTTGTGTGCCTTATTTCTGCCTATTTTCCCTTTTTTCTTTATCCCTTATTTCCTCCATTTACCTTTCCCCGCCGCAGCTGCCCCCGCGGCCCCTCCCCCCAGCGCGACCGGCCAATCCAGCTCCCTCCCCGCTCCCGCCTCCCAGCTGCCCAGCCCTCCCCGACTCCCTACTTAATGGCGACCACTGCGGGGACAGGCGACCAAGACCACTGACTCATTGTCAGTGAAATTGCTCTCCCACCCTCGCAGCTCCACCATTAAGTGAGGCCTGCCCCTGCACTCTCGAGTGTTGGTGATCGAGGCCCTCCTCCACCCGCAGGTTTCCCTGCGCCTCATCCCTGGTGGTCCAGTGGACCTCTGTCTCCTTCCTCTAACTCTGCTCTTTCACTCGTTTTTCTACCCTTTTTTGTCTTTCACCTTTCTGCACTTTTCTGCATCTCTGCTCTTTTGTGCCTTATTTCCGCTCATTTTCCCTTCCTCTCGCTCTGCCCTTTCACTTGTTTTCACTCGTTTTTCTACCCTCTTTTATCCTTCACCTTTCTGCACTTTTCTGCATCTCTGCTCTTTTGTGCCTTATTTCTGCTCATTTTCCCTTCTTCTCGCTCTGCCCTTTCACTAGTTTTCACTCGCTTTTCTACCCTCTTTTATCTTTCACCTTTCTGCATCTCTGCTCTTTTGTGCCTTATTTCTGCCTATTTTCCCTTTTTTCTTTATCCCTTATTTCCTCCCTTTACCTTTCCCCGCCGCTGCTGCCCCTGCGGCCCCTCCCCCCCAGCGCGACCGGCCAATCCAGCTCCCCTCCCCGCTCCCGCCTCCCAGCTGCCCAGCCCTCCCCGACCCCTACTTAATGGCGACCACTGCGGGGACAGGCGAGCAAGACCACTGACTCATTGTCAGTGAAATTGCTCTCCCACCCTCGCAGCTCCACCATTAAGTGAGGCCTACCCCTGCCCCTGCCCCTGCACTCTCGAGTGTTGGTGATCGAGGCCCTCCTCCACCCGCAGGTTTCCCTGCGCCTCATCCCTGGTGGTCCAGTGGACCTCTGTCTCCTTCCTCTAACTCTGCTCTTTCACTCGTTTTTCTACCCTTTTTGTCTTTCACCTTTCTGCACTTTTCTGCATCTCTGCTCTTTTGTGCCTTATTTCCGCTCATTTTCCCTTCCTCTCGCTCTGCCCTTTCACTTGTTTTCACTCGTTTTTCTACCCTCTTTTATCCTTCACCTTTCTGCACTTTTCTGCATCTCTGCTCTTTTGTGCCTTATTTCCACTCATTTTCCCTTCCTCTCGCTCTGCCCTTTAACTTGTTTTCACTCGTTTTTCTACCCTCTTTTATCTTTCACCTTTCTGCATCTCTGCTCTTTTGTGCCTTATTTCTGCCTATTTTCCCTTTTTTCTTTATCCCTTATTTCCTCCCTTTACCTTTCCCCGCCGCTGCTGCCCCCACGGCCCCTCCCCCAGCGCGACCGGCCAATCCAGCTCCCTCCCCTCTCCCGCCTCCCAGCTGCCCAGCCCTCCTCGACCCCTACTTAATGGAGACCACTGCGGGGACAGGCGAGCAAGACCACTGACTCATTGTCAGTGAAATTGCTCTCCCACCCTCGCAGCTCCACCATTAAGTGAGGCCTGCCCCTGCCCCTGCACTCTCGAGTGTTGGTGATCGAGGCCCTCCTCCACCCGCAGGTTTCCCTGCGCCTCATCCCTGGTGGTCCAGTGGACCTCTGTCTCCTTCCTCTAACTCTGCTCTTTCACTCGCTTTTTCTACCCTTTTTTGTCTTTCACCTTTCTGCACTTTTCTGCATCTCTGCTCTTTTGTGCCTTATTTCCGCTCATTTTCCCTTCCTCTCGCTCTGCCCTTTCACTTGTTTTCACTCGTTTTTCTACCCTCTTTATCCTTCACCTTTCTGCACTTTTCTGCATCTCTGCTCTTTTGTGCCTTATTTCTGCTCATTTTCCCTTCCTCTCGCTCTGCTCTTTCACTAGTTTTCACTCGCTTTTTCTACCCTCTTTTATCTTTCACCTTTCTGCATCTCTGCTCTTTTGTGCCTTATTTCTGCCTATTTTCCCTTTTTTCTTTATCCCTTATTTCCTCCCTTTACCTTTCCCCGCCGCTGCTGCCCCCACGGCCCCTCCCCCCCAGCGCGACCGGCCAATCCAGCTCCCCTCCCCGCTCCCGCCTCCCAGCTGTCCAGCCCTCCCCGACCCCTACTTAATGGCGACCACTGCGGGGACAGGCGAGCAAGACCACTGACTCATTGTCAGTGAAATTGCTCTCCCACCCTCGCAGCTCCACCATTAAGTGAGGCCTGACCCTGCCCCTGCACTCTCGAGTGTTAGTGATCGAGGCCCTCCTCCACCCGCAGGTTTCCCTGAGCCTCATCCCTGGTGGTCCAGTGGACCTCTGTCTCCTTCCTCTAACTCTGCTCTTTCACTCGTTTTTCTACCCTCTTTTATCCTTCACCTTTCTGTACTTTTCTGCATCTCTGCTCTTTTGTGCCTTATTTCTGCTCATTTTCCCTTCCTCTCGCTCTGCCCTTTCACTAGTTTTCACTCGTTTTTCTACCCTCTTTTATCTTTCACCTTTCTGCATCTCTGCTCTTGTGTGCCTTATTTCTGCCTATTTTCACTTTTTTATTTATCCCTTATTTCCTCCCTTTACCTTTCCCCGCCGCTGCTGCCCCGCGGTCCCTCCCCCCAGCGCGACCGGCCAATCCAGCTCCCCACCCCGCTCCCGCCTCCCAGCTGCCCAGCCCTCCCCGACCCCTACTTAATGGCGACCACTGCGGGGACAGGCGAGCAAGACCACTGACTCATTGTCAGTGAAATTGCTCTCCCACCCTCGCAGCTCCACCATTAAGTGAGACCTGCCCCTGCCCCTGCACTCTCGAGTGTTGGTGATCGAGGCCCTCCTCCACCCGCAGGTTTCCTGCGCCTCATCCCTGGTGGTCCAGTGGACCTCTGTCTCCTTCCTCTAACTCTGCTCTTTCACTCGTTTTTCTACCCTTTTTTGTCTTTCACCCTTCTGCACTTTTCTGCATCTCTGCTCTTTTGTGCCTTATTTCCGATAATTTTCCCTTCCTCTCGCTCTGCCCTTTCACTTGTTTTCACTCGTTTTTCTACCCTCTTTTATCCTTCACCTTTCTGCACTTTTCTGCATTTCTGCTCTTTTGTGCCTTATTTCTGCTCATTTTCCCTTCCTCTCGCTCTGCCCTTTCACTAGTTTTCACTCGTTTTTCTGCCCTCTTTTATCTTTCACCTTTCTGCATCTCTGCTCTTTTGTGCCTTATTTCTGCCTATTTTCCCTTTTTTCTTTATCCCTTATTTCCTCCCTTTACCTTTCCCCGCCGCTGCTGCCCCCGCGGCCCCTCCCCCCCAGCGCGACCGGCCAATCCAGCTCCCCTTCCCGCTCCCGCCTCCCAGCTGTCCAGCCCTCCACGACCCCTACTTAATGGCGACCACTGCGGGGACAGGCGAGCAAGACCACTGACTCATTGTCAGTGAAATTGCTCTCCCACCCTCGCAGCTCCACCATTAAGTGAGGCCTGCCCCTGCCCCTGCACTCTCGAGTGTTAGTGATCGAGGCCCTCCTCCACCCGCAGGTTTCCCTGCGCCTCATCCCTGGTGGTCCAGTGGACCTCTGTCTCCTTCCTCTAACTCTGCTCTTTCACTCGTTTTTCTACCTTTTTTTGTCTTTCAACTTTCTGCACTTTTCTGCATCTCTGCTCTTTTGTGCCTTATTTCCGCTCATTTTCCCTTCCTCTCGCTCTGCCCTTTCACTTGTTTTCACTCGTTTTTCTACCCTCTTTTATCCTTCACCTTTCTGCACTTTTCTGCATCTCTGCTCTTTTGTGCCTTATTTCTGCTCATTTTCCCTTCCTCTCGCTCTGCCCTTTCACTAGTTTTCACTCGTTTTTCTACCCTCTTTTATCTTTCACCTTTCTGCATCTCTGCTCTTTTGTGCCTTATTTCTGCCTATTTTCCCTTTTTTCTTTATCCCTTATTTCCTCCCTTTACCTTTCCCCGCCGCTGCTGCCCCCGCGGCCCCTCCCCCCAGCGCGACCGGCCAATCCAGCTCCCCTCCCTCCCCGCTCCCGCCTCCCAGCTGTCCAGCCCTCCTCGACCCCTACTTAATGGCGACCACTGCGGGGACAGGCGAGCAAGACCACTGACTCATTGTCAGTGAAATTGCTCTCCCACCCTCGCAGCTCCACCATTAAGTGAGGCCTGCCCCTGCCCCTGCACTCTCGAGTGTTAGTGATCGAGGCCCTCCTCCACCCGCAGGTTTCCCTGCACCTCATCCCTGGTGGTCCAGTGGACCTCTGTCTCCTTCCTCTAACTCTGCTCTTTCACTCGTTTTTCTACCCTTTTTTGTCTTTCACCTTTCTGCACTTTTCTGCATCTCTGCTCTTTTGTGCCTTATTTCCGCTCATTTTCCCTTCCTCTCGCTCTGCCCTTTCACTTGTTTTCACTCGTTTTTCTACCCTCTTTTATCCTTCACCTTTCTGCACTTTTCTGCATCTCTGCTCTTTTGTGCCTTATTTCTGCTCATTTTCCCTTCCTCTCGCTCTGCCCTTTCACTAGTTTTCACTTGTTTTTCTACCCTCTTTTATCTTTCACCTTTCTGCATCTCTGCTCTTGTGTGCCTTATTTCTGCCTATTTTCCCTTTTTTCTTTATCCCTTATTTCCTCCCTTTACCTTTCCCCGCCGCTGCTGCCCCCGCGGCCCCTCCCCCCAGTGCGACCGGCCAATCCAGCTCCCCTCCCCGCCTCCCGCCTCCCAGCTGCCCAGCCCTCCTCGACCCCTACTTAATGGCGACCACTGCGGGGACAGGCGAGCAAGACCACTGACTCATTGTCAGTGAAATTGCTCTCCCACCCTCGCAGCTCCACCATTAAGTGAGGCCTGCCCCTGCCCCTGCACTCTCGAGTGTTGGTGATCGAGGCCCTCCTCCACCCGCAGGTTTCCCTGCGCCTCATCCATGGTGGTCCAGTGGACCTCTGTCTCCTTCCTCTAACTCTGCTCTTTCACTCGTTTTTCTACCCTTTTTTGTCTTTCACCTTTCTGCACTTTTCTGCATCTCTGCTCTTTTGTGCCTTATTTCCGCTCATTTTCCCTTCCTCTCGCTCTGCCCTTTCACTTGTTTTCACTCGTTTTTCTACCCTCTTTTATCTTTCACCTTTCTGCACTTTTCTGCATCTCTGCTCTTTTGTGCCTTATTTCCGCTCATTTTCCCTTCCTCTCGCTCTGCCCTTTAACTTGTTTTCACTCGTTTTTCTACCCTCTTTTATCTTTCACCTTTCTGCATCTCTGCTCTTTTGTGCCTTATTTCTGCCTATTTTCCCTTTTTTCTTTATCCCTTATTTCCTCCATTTACCTTTCCCCGCCGCTGCTGCCCCCGCGGCCCCTCCCCCCTAGCGCGACCGGCCAATCCAGCTCCCCTCCCCGCTCCCGCCTCCCAGCTGTCCAGCCCTCCCCGACCCCTACTTAATGGCGACCACTGCGGGGACAGGCGAGCAAGACCACTGACTCATTGTCAGTGAAATTGCTCTCCCACCCTCGCAGCTCCACCATTAAGTGAGGCCTGCCCCTGCCCCTGCACTCTCGAGTGTTGGTGATCGAGGCCCTCCTCCACCCACAGGTTTCCCTGCGCCTCATCCCTGGTGGTCCAGTGGACCTCTGTCTCCTTCCTCTAACTCTGCTCTTTCACTCGTTTTTCTACCCTTTTTTGTCTTTCACCTTTCTGCACTTTTCTGCATCTCTGCTCTTTTGTGCCTTATTTCCGCTCATTTTCCCTTCCTCTCGCTCTGCCCTTTCTCTTGTTTTCACTTGTTTTTCTACCCTCTTTTATCCTTCACCTTTCTGCACTTTTCTGCATCTCTGCTCTTTTGTGCCTTATTTCTGCTCAGTTTCCCTTCCTCTCGCTCTGCCCTTTCACTAGTTTTCACTCGTTTTTCTACCCTCTTTTATCTTTCACCTTTCTGCATCTCTGCTCTTTTGTGCCTTATTTCTGCCTATTTTCCCTTTTTTCTTTATCCCTTATTTCCTCCCTTTAACTTTCCCCGCTGCTGCTGCCCCCGCAGCCCCTCCCCCCCAGCGCGACCGGCCAATCCAGCTCCCCTTCCCGCTCCCGCCTCCCAGCTGTCCAGCCCTCCCCGACCCCTACTTAATGGCGACCACTGCGGGGACAGGCGAGCAAGACCACTGACTCATTGTCAGTGAAATTGCTCTCCCACCCTCGCAGCTCCACCATTAAGTGAGGCCTGACCCTGCCCCTGCACTTTCGAGTGTTAGTGATCGAGGCCCTTCTCCACCCGCAGGTTTCCCTGCGCCTCATCCCTGGTGGTCCAGTGGACCTCTGTCTCCTTCCTCTAACTCTGCTCTTTCACTCGTTTTTCTACCCTCTTTTATCCTTCACCTTTCTGCACTTTTCTGCATCTCTGCTCTTTTGTGCCTTATTTCTGCTCATTTTCCCTTCCTCTCGCTCTGCCCTTTCACTAGTTTTCACTCGTTTTTCTACCCTCTTTTATCTTTCACCTTTCTGCATCTCTGCTCTTGTGTGCCTTATTTCTGCCTATTTTCCCTTTTTTCTTTATCCCTTATTTCCTCCCTTTACCTTTCCCCGCCGCTGCTGCCCCCGTGGCCCCTCCCCCCAGCGCGACCAGCCAATCCAGCTCCCCTCCCCGCTCCCGCCTCCCAGCTGCCCAGCCCTCCCCGACCCCTACTTAATGGCGACCACTGCGGGGACAGGCGAGCAAGACCACTGACTCATTGTCAGTGAAATTGCTCTCCCACCCTCGCAGCTCCACCATTAAGTGAGACCTGCCCCTGCCCCTGCCCCTGCACTCTCGAGTGTTGGTGATCGAGGCCCTCCTCCACCCGCAGGTTTCCCTGCGCCTCATCCCTGGTGGTCCAGTGGACCTCTGTCTCCTTCCTCTAACTCTGCTCTTTCACTCGTTTTTCTACCCTTTTTATCTTTCACCTTTCTGCACTTTTCTGCATCTCTGCTCTTTTGTGCCTTATTTCTGCTCATTTTCCCTTCCTCTCGCTCTGCCCTTTCACTTGTTTTCACTCGTTTTTCTACCCTCTTTTATCCTTCACCTTTCTGCACTTTTCTGCATCTCTGCTCTTTTGTGCCTTATTTCTGCTCATTTTCCCTTCCTCTCGCTCTGCCCTTTCACTAGTTTTCACTCGTTTTTCTACCCTCTTTTATCTTTCACCTTTCTGCATCTCTGCTCTTTTGTGCCTTATTTCTGCCTATTTTCCCTTTTTTTCTTTATCCCTTATTTCCTCCCTTTACCTTTCCCCGCCGCTGCTGCCCCCGCGGCCCCTCCCCCAGCGCGACTGGCCAATCCAGCTCCCCTCCCCGCTCCCGCCTCCCAGCTGTCCATCCCTCCCCGACCCCTACTTAATGGCGACCACTGCGGGGACAGGCGAGCAAGACCACTGACTCATTGTCAGTGAAATTGCTCTCCCACCCTCGCAGCTCCACCATTAAGTGAGGCCTGCCCCTGCCCCTGCCCCTGCACTCTCGAGTGTTGGTGATCGAGGCCCTCCTCCACCCGCAGGTTTCCTGCGCCTCATCCCTGGTGGTCCAGTGGACCTCTGTCTCCTTCCTCTAACTCTGCTCTTTCACTCGTTTTTCTACCCTTTTTTATCTTTCACCTTTCTGCACTTTTCTGCATCTCTGCTCTTTTGTGCCTTATTTCTGCTCATTTTCCCTTCCTCTCGCTCTGCCCTTTCACTTGTTTTCACTCGTTTTTCTACCCTCTTTTATCTTTCACCTTTCTGCACTTTTCTGCATCTCTGCTCTTTTGTGCCTTATTTCTGCTCATTTTCCCTTCCTCTCGCTCTGCCCTTTCACTAGTTTTCACTCGTTTTTCTACCCTCTTTTATCTTTCACCTTTCTGCATCTCTGCTCTTTTGTGCCTTATTTCTGCCTATTTTCCCTTTTTTCTTTATCCCTTATTTCCTCCCTTTACCTTTCCCCGCCGCTGCTGCCCCCGTGGCCCCTCCCCCCAGCGCGACCGGCCAATCCAGCTCCCCTCCCCGCTCCCGCCTCCCAGCTGTCCAGCCCTCCCCGACTCCCTACTTAATGGCGACCACTGCGGGGACAGGCGAGCAAGACCACTGACTCATTGTCAGTGAAATTGCTCTCCCACCCTCGCAGCTCCACCATTAAGTGAGGCCTGCCCCTGCCCCTGCACTCTCGAGTGTTAGTGATCGAGGCCCTCCTCCACCCGCAGGTTTCCCTGCGCCTCATCCCTGGTGGTCCAGTGGACCTCTGTCTCCTTCCTCTAACTCTGCTCTTTCACTCGTTTTTCTACCCTTTTTTGTCTTTCACCTTTCTGCACTTTTCTCAATCTCTGCTCTTTTGTGCCTTATTTCCGCTCATTTTCCCTTCCTCTCGCTCTGCCCTTTCACTTGTTTTCACTCGTTTTTCTACCCTCTTTTATCCTTCACCTTTCAGCACTTTCTGCATCTCTGCTCTTTTGTGCCTTATTTCCGCTCATTTTCCCTTCCTCTCGCTCTGCCCTTTCACTTGTTTTCACTCGTTTTTCTACCCTCTTTTATCCTTCACCTTTCTGCACTTTTCTGCATCTCTGCTCTTTTGTGCCTTATTTCTGCTCATTTTCCCTTCCTCTCGCTCTGCCCTTTCACTAGTTTTCACTCGTTTTTCTACCCTCTTTTATCTTTCACCTTTCTGCATCTCTGCTCTTGTGTGCCTTATTTCTGCCTATTTTCCCTTTTTTCTTTATCCCTTATTTCCTCCCTTTACCTTTCCCCGCCGCTGCTGCCCCCGCGGCCCCTCCCCCCAGCGCGACCGGCCAATCCAGCTCCCTCCCCGCTCCCGCCTCCCAGCTGTCCAGCCCTCCTCGACCTCTACTTAATGGCGACCACTGCGGGGACAGGCGAGCAAGACCACTGACTCATTGTCAGTGAAATTGCTCTCCCACCCTCGCAGCTCCACCATTAAGTGAGGCCTGCCCCTGCCCCTGCACTCTCGAGTGTTGGTGATCGAGGCCCTCCTCCACCCGCAGGTTTCCCTGCGCCTCATCCCTGGTGGTCCAGTGGACCTCTGTCTCCTTCCTCTAACTCTGCTCTTTCACTCGTTTTTCTACCCTTTTTTGTCTTTCACCTTTCTGCACTTTTCTGCATCTCTGCTCTTTTGTGCCTTATTTCCGCTCATTTTCCCTTCCTCTCGCTCTGCCCTTTCACTTGTTTTTACTCGTTTTTCTACCCTCTTTTATCCTTCACCTTTCTGCACTTTTCTGCATCTCTGCTCTTTTGTGCCTTATTTCTGCTCATTTTCCCTTCCTCTCGCTCTGCCCTTTCACTAGTTTTCACTCGTTTTTCTACCCTCTTTTATCTTTCACCTTTCTGCATCTCTGCTCTTTTGTGCCTTATTTCTGCCTATTTTCCCTTTTTTCTTTATCCCTTATTTCCTCCCTTTACCTTTCCCCGCCGCTGCTGCCCCCGCGGCCCCTCCCCCCAGCGCGACCGGCCAATCCAGCTCCCCTCCCCGCTCCCGCCTCCCAGCTGTCCAGCCCTCCCCGACCCCTACTTAATGGCGACCACTGCGGGGACAGGCGAGCAAGACCACTGACTCATTGTCAGTGAAATTGCTCTCCCACCCTCGCAGCTCCACCATTAAGTGAGGCCTGCCCCTGCCTCTGCACTCTCGAGTGTTAGTGATCGAGGCCCTCCTCCACCGCAGGTTTCCCTGCGCCTCATCCCTGGTGGTCCAGTGGACCTCTGTCTCCTTCCTCTAACTCTGCTCTTTCACTCGTTTTTCTACCCTTTTTTATCTTTCACCTTTCTGCACTTTTCTGCATCTCTGCTCTTTTGTGCCTTATTTCTGCTCATTTTCCCTTCCTCTCGCTCTGCCCTTTCACTTGTTTTCACTCGTTTTTCTACCCTCTTTTATCCTTCACCTTTCTGCACTTTTCTGCATCTCTGCTCTTTTGTGCCTTATTTCTGCTCATTTTCCCTTCCTCTCGCTCTGCCCTTTCACTAGTTTTCACTCGCTTTTCTACCCTCTTTTATCTTTCACCTTTCTGCATCTCTGCTCTTGTGTGCCTTATTTCTGCCTATTTTCCCTTTTTTCTTTATCCCTTATTTCCTCCCTTTACCTTTCCCCGCCGCTGCTGCCCCCGCGGCCCCTCCCCCCAGCGCGACCGGCCAATCCAGCTCCCCTCCCCGCTCCCGCCTCCCAGCTGTCCAGCCCACCCCGACCCCTACTTAATGGCGACCACTGCGGGGACAGGCGAGCAAGACCACTGACTCATTGTCAGTGAAATTGCTCTCCCACCCTCGCAGCTCCACCATTAAGTGAGGCCTGCCCCTGCCCCTGCACTCTCGAGTGTTGGTGATCGAGGCCCTCCTCCACCCGCAGGTTTCCCTGCGCCTCATCCCTGGTGGTCCAGTGGACATCTGTCTCCTTCCTCTAACTCTGCTCTTTCACTCGTTTTTCTACCCTTTTTATCTTTCACCTTTCTGCACTTTTCTGCATCTCTGCTCTTTTGTGCCTTATTTCTGCTCATTTTCCCTTCCTCTCGCTCTGCCCTTTCACTTGTTTTCACTCGTTTTTCTACCCTCTTTTATCTTTCACCTTTCTGCACTTTTCTGCATCTCTGCTCTTTTGTGCCTTATTTCTGCTCATTTTCCCTTCCTCTCGCTCTGCCCTTTCACTAGTTTTCACTCGTTTTTCTACCCTCTTTTATCTTTCACCTTTCTGCATCTCTGCTCTTTTGTGCCTTATTTCTGCCTATTTTCCCTTTTTTCTTTATCCCTTATTTCCTCCCTTTACCTTTCCCCGCCGCTGCTGCCCCCGCAGCCCCTCCCCCCAGCGCGACCGGCCAATCCAGCTCCCCTCCCCGCTCCCGCCTCCCAGCTGTCCAGCCCTCCCCGACCCCTACTTAATGGCGACCACTGCGGGGACAGGCGAGCAAGACCACTGACTCATTGTCAGTGAAATTGCTCTCCCACCCTCGCAGCTCCACCATTAAGTGAGACCTGCCCCTGCCCCTGCACTCTCGAGTGTTGGTGATCGAGGCCCTCCACCACCCGCAGGTTTCCCTGCGCCTCATCCCTGGTGGTCCAGTGGACCTCTGTCTCCTTCCTCTAACTCTGCTCTTTCACTCGTTTTTCTACCCTTTTTATCTTTCACCTTTCTGCACTTTTCTGCATCTCTGCTCTTTTGTGCCTTATTTCCGCTCATTTTCCCTTCCTCTCGCTCTGCCCTTTCACTTGTTTTCACTCGTTTTTCTACCCTCTTTTATCCTTCACCTTTCTGCACTTTTCTGCATCTCTGCTCTTTTGTGCCTTATTTCCGCTCATTTTCCCTTCCTCTCGCTCTGCCCTTTAACTTGTTTTCACTGCTTTTTCTACCCTCTTTTATCTTTCACCTTTCTGCATCTCTGCTCTTTTGTGCCTTATTTCTGCCTATTTTCCCTTTTTTCTTTATCCCTTATTTCCTCCCTTTACCTTTCCCCGCCGCTGCTGCCCCCGCGGCCCCTCCCCCCAGCGCGACCGGCCAATCCAGCTCCCCTTCCCGCTCCTGCCTCCCAGCTGTCCAGCCCTCCTCGACCCCTACTTAATGGCGACCACTGCGGGGACAGGCGAGCAAGACCACTGACTCATTGTCAGTGAAATTGCTCTCCCACCCTCGCAGCTCCACCATTAAGTGAGGCCTGCCCCTGCCCCTGCACTCTCGAGTGTTGGTGATCGAGGCCCTCCTCCACCCGCAGGTTTCCCTGCGCCTCATCCCTGGTGGTCCAGTGGACCTCTGTCTCCTTCCTCTAACTCTGCTCTTTCACTCGTTTTTCTACCCTTTTTTATCTTTCACCTTTCTGCACTTTTCTGCATCTCTGCTCTTTTGTGCCTTATTTCCGCTCATTTTCCCTTCCTCTCGCTCTGCCCTTTCACTTATTTTCACTCGTTTTTCTACCCTCTTTTATCCTTCACCTTTCTGCACTTTTCTGCATCTCTGCTCTTTTGTGCCTTATTTCCGCTCATTTTCCCTTCCTCTCGCTCTGCCCTTTCACTTGTTTTCACTCGTTTTTCTACCCTCTTTTATCCTTCACCTTTCTGCACTTTTCTGCATCTCTGCACTTTTGTGCCTTATTTCTGCTCATTTTCCCTTCCTCTCGCTCTGCCCTTTCACTAGTTTTCACTCGTTTTTCTACCCTCTTTTATCTTTCACCTTTCTGCATCTCTGCTCTTGTGTGCCTTATTTCTGCCTATTTTCCCTTTTTCTTTATCCCTTATTTCCTCCCTTTACCTTTCCCCGCCGCTGCTGCCCCCGTGGCCCCTCCCCCCAGCGCGACCGGACCAATCCAGCTCCCTCCCGCTCCCGCCTCCCAGCTGTCCAGCCCTCCTCGACCCCTACTTAATGGCGACCACTGCGGGGACAGGCGAGCAAGACCACTGACTCATTGTCAGTGAAATTGCTCTCCCACCCTCGCAGCTCCACCATTAAGTGAGGCCTGCCCCTGCCCCTGCACTCTCGAGTGTTGGTGATCGAGGCCCTCCTCCACCCGCAGGTTTCCCTGCGCCTCATCCCTGGTGGTCCAGTGGACCTCTGTCTCCTTCCTCTAACTCTGCTCTTTCACTCGTTTTTCTACCGTTTTTTGTCTTTCACCTTCCTGCACTTTTCTGCATCTCTGCTCTTTTGTGCCTTATTTCCGCTCATTTTCCCTTCCTCTCGCTCTGCCCTTTCACTTGTTTTCACTCGTTTTTCTACCCTCTTTTATCCTTCACCTTTCTGCACTTTTCTGCATCTCTGCTCTTTTGTTCCTTATTTCTGCTCATTTTCCCTTCCTCTCGCTCTGCCCTTTCACTAGTTTTCACTCGTTTTTCTACCCTCTTTTATCTTTCACCTTTCTGCATCTCTGCTCTTTTGTGCCTTATTTCTGCCTATTTTCCCTTTTTTCTTTATCCCTTATTTCCTCCCTTTACCTTTCCCCGCCGCTGCTGCCCCCGCGGCCCCTCCCCCCCAGCGCGACCGGCCAATCCAGCTCCCCTCCCCGCTCCCGCCTCCCAGCTGCCCAGCCCTCCCCGACCCCTACTTAATGGCGACCACTGCGGGGACAGGCGAGCAAGACCACTGACTCATTGTCAGTGAAATTGCTCTCCCACCCTCGCAGCTCCACCATTAAGTGAGGCCTGCCCCTGCCCTGCCCCTGCACTCTCGAGTGTTGGTGATCGAGGCCCTCCTCCACCCGCAGGTTTCCCTGCGCCTCATCCCTGGTGGTCCAGTGGACCTCTGTCTCCTTCCTCTAACTCTGCTCTTTCACTCGTTTTTCTACCCTTTTTGTCTTTCACCTTTCTGCACTTTTCTGCATCTCTGCTCTTTTGTGCCTTATTTCCGCTCATTTTCCCTTCCTCTCGCTCTGCCCTTTCACTTGTTTTCACTCGTTTTTCTACCCTCTTTTATCTTTCACCTTTCTGCACTTTTCTGCATCTCTGCTCTTTTGTGCCTTATTTCTGCTCATTTTCCCTTCCTCTCGCTCTGCCCTTTCACTTGTTTTCACTCGTTTTTCTACCCTCTTTTATCTTTCACCTTTCTGCATCTCTGCTCTTTTGTGCCTTATTTCTGCCTATTTTCCCTTTTTTCTTTATCCCTTATTTCCTCCCTTTACCTTTCCCCGCCGCTGCTGCCCCCGCGGCCCCTCCCCCAGTGCGACCGGACAATCCAGCTCCCTTCCCGCTCCTGCCTCCCAGCTGTCCAGCCCTCCGACCCCTACTTAATGGCGACCACTGCGGGGACAGGCGAGCAAGACCACTGACTCATTGTCAGTGAAATTGCTCTCCCACCCTCGCAGCTCCACCATTAAGTGAGGCCTGCCCCTGCCCCTGCACTCTCGAGTGTTGGTGATCGAGGCCCTCCTCCACCCGCAGGTTTCCCTGCGCCTCATCCCTGGTGGTCCAGTGGACCTCTGTCTCCTTCCTCTAACTCTGCTCTTTCACTCGTTTTTCTACCCTTTTTTGTCTTTCACCTTTCTGCACTTTTCTGCATCTCTGCTCTTTTGTGCCTTATTTCCGCTCATTTTCCCTTCCTCTCGCTCTGCCCTTTCACTTATTTTCACTCGTTTTTCTACCCTCTTTTATCCTTCATCTTTCTGCACTTTTCTGCATCTCTGCTCTTTGTGCCTTATTTCCGCTCATTTTCCCTTCCTCTCGCTCTGCCCTTTCACTTGTTTTCACTCGTTTTTCTACCCTCTTTATCCTTCACCTTTCTGCACTTTTCTGCATCTCTGCACTTTTGTGCCTTATTTCTGCTCATTTTCCCTTCCTCTCGCTCTGCCCTTTCACTAGTTTTCACTCGCTTTTTCTACCCTCTTTTATCTTTCACCTTTCTGCATCTCTGCTCTTGTGTGCCTTATTTCTGCCTATTTTCCCTTTTTTCTTTATCCCTTATTTCCTCCCTTTACCTTTCCCCGCCGCTGCTGCCCCCGTGGCCCCTCCCCCCAGCGCGACCGGCCAATCCAGCTCCCCTCCCCGCCTCCCGCCTCCCAGCTGTCCAGCCCTCCCCGACCCCTACTTACATGGCGACCACTGCGGGGACAGGCGAGCAAGACCACTGACTCATTGTCAGTGAAATTGCTCTCCCACCCTCGCAGCTCCACCATTAAGTGAGGCCTGCCCCTGCCCCTGCACACTCGAGTGTTGGTGATCGAGGCCCTCCTCCACCCGCAGGTTTTTCTGCGCCTCATCCATGGTGGTCCAGTGGACCTCTGTCTCCTTCCTCTAACTCTGCTCTTTCACTCGTTTTTCTACCCTTTTTTGTCTTTCACCTTTCTGCACTTTTCTGCATCTCTGCTCTTTTGTGCCTTATTTCCGCTCATTTTCCCTTCCTCTCGCTCTGCCCTTTCACTTGTTTTCACTGCGTTTTCTACCCTCTTTTATCTTTCACCTTTCTGCACTTTTCTGCATCTCTGCTCTTTTGTGCCTTATTTCTGCTCATTTTCCCTTCCTCTCGCTCTGCCCTTTCACTAGTTTTCACTCGTTTTTCTACCCTCTTTTATCTTTCACCTTTCTGCATCTCTGCTCTTTTGTGCCTTATTTCTGCCTATTTTCCCTTTTTTCTTTATCCCTTATTTCCTCCCTTTACCTTTCCCCGCCGCTGCTGCCCCCGCGGCCCCTCCCCCCCAGCGCGACTGGCCAATCCAGCTCCCCTCCCCGCTCCCGCCTCCCAGCTGTCCAGCCCTCCCCGACCCCTACTTAATGGCGACCACTGCGGGGACAGGCGAGCAAGACCACTGACTCATTGTCAGTGAAATTGCTCTCCCACCCTCGCAGCTCCACCATTAAGTGAGGCCTGCCCCTGCCCCTGCACTCTCGAGTGTTGGTGATCGAGGCCCTCCTCCACCCGCAGGTTTCCCTGCGCCTCATCCCTGGTGGTCCAGTGGACCTCTGTCTCCTTCCTCTAACTCTGCTCTTTCACTCGTTTTTCTACCGTTTTTTGTCTTTCACCTTTCTGCACTTTTCTGCATCTCTGCTCTTTTGTGCCTTATTTCTGCTCATTTTCCCTTCCTCTCGCTCTGCCCTTTCACTTGTTTTCACTCGCTTTTTCTACCCTCTTTTATCCTTCACCTTTCTGCACTTTTCTGCATCTCTGCTCTTTGTGCCTTATTTCTGCTCATTTTCCCTTCCTCTCGCTCTGCCCTTTCACTAGTTTTCACTCGCTTTTCTACCCTCTTTTATCTTTCACCTTTCTGCATCTCTGCTCTTTTGTGCCTTATTTCTGCCTATTTTCCCTTTTTTCTTTATCCCTTATTTCCTCCCTTTACCTTTCCCCGCCGCTGCTGCCCCCGCGGCCCCTCCCCCCAGCGCGACCGGCCAATCCAGCTCCCCTCCCCGCTCCCGCCTCCCAGCTGTCCAGCCCTCCCCGACCCCTACTTAATGGCGACCACTGCGGGGACAGGCGAGCAAGACCACTGACTCATTGTCAGTGAAATTGCTCTCCCACCCTCGCAGCTCCACCATTAAGTGAGGCCTGCCCTGCCCCTGCACTCTCGAGTGTTGGTGATCGAGGCCCTCCTCCACCCGCAGGTTTCCCTGCGCCTCATCCCTGGTGGTCCAGTGGACCTCTGTCTCCTTCCTCTAACTCTGCTCTTTCACTCGTTTTTCTACCCTTTTTTATCTTTCACCTTTCTGCACTTTTCTGCATCTCTGCTCTTTTGTGCCTTATTTCCGCTCATTTTCCCTTCCTCTCGCTCTGCCCTTTCACTTGTTTTCACTCGTTTTTCTACCCTCTTTTATCCTTCACCTTTCTGCACTTTTCTGCATCTCTGCTCTTTGTGCCTTATTTCTGCTCATTTTCCCTTCCTCTCGCTCTGCCCTTTCACTAGTTTTCACTGCGTTTTTCTACCCTCTTTTATCTTTCACCTTTCTGCATCTCTGCTCTTTTGTGCCTTATTTCTGCCTATTTTCCCTTTTTTCTTTATCCCTTATTCCCTCCCTTTACCTTTCCCCGCCGCTGCTGCCCCCGCGGCCCCTCTCCCCCAGCGCGACCGGCCAATCCAGCTCCCCTCCCCGCTCCCGCCTCCCAGCTGTCCATCCCTCCCCGACCCCTACTTAATGGCGACCACGGATCCAGCACAACCCGCCCACAAGAACACAACCGAACCGAAGACCCTGCAATGCATCCTCCTCAACGTCCGATCCCTCCACAAACACGCCACAGAAATCTGGGACCTCCTCGACAGCACCACCCCGGACGTAGCGTTCTTCACCGAAACCTGGACCAACACCACCTCGGGACCGGACATCGCCATCGCCATCCCCCAAGGATACAAGATCTCCAAGAAGGACCGCCCCACCCGCCCAGGAGGAGGAATCGCCATCGTCCACAAATCCAGCCTCCGCCTGAGCACACTCCCTGACGAGCCCACAGAACTGATGGAACACCTTCACTTCAAGATACTGGCCAGCCCCACCGCCACCCTCCGAGGAACCCTCATCTACCGACCCCCTGGACCCCGCGGACCCTTCGCCAACTCCATCATGGACATTATCTCCCTGCAGGCCATCGCATCCACCAACTACACCCTGCTGGGAGACCTCAACTTCCACCTCGACAACCAACTGGACCCCAACACCACATCCCTCCTGGACAACCTCCACAACATTGGACTGCGCCAGATCGTGACCGAGCCCACGCACTCAGCAGGACACACCCTCGACCCCTCTTCACTACAGGAAACTCCATTACCTTCAGCCACCCCACCGAACTCCCATGGACCGACCATCGTTGCGTCCACTTCACCTTCAGAACACCCACCATCCACAGACACCAGCACCTGCTTCCACGAAGAAACTGGACCAAAATCACCGACGACCAGCTCACCTCCTCACTCAACAACTCCACCCCAACCATCGCGGAAAATGACGACCCCAACACCGCAGCCCGAACCCTGCATAGATGGATCACGGACAGCACCAACACCATAGCCCCCTCAAGAAAAACAACAATACCCGCGCCAAGAAAGCCAGATGGTTTACCACCGAACTTCGAGAGTCCAGAAGCACATGCCGCCGCCTCGAAAAGGCCTGGAGGAACACCAAATCCACAGAAGCCCACGACAACTTCAGAGCCGCCACCAACGCCCACCATCAACTCATCAGAGAAACGAGGAAAAAGCGATTGAAGACAGAATCTCCACCCACGCGCACAACAGCAAGGAACTCTTCAGCATCATCAAGGAGTTCGCCCAACCCACTAGCGAGTCTACCGACATCCCTCCCTCACAAGACCTCTGCGACAAACTCAGCACCTTCTTCCACCACAAAATCAAGAGCATCTACGACAACTTCGACGAAGACAACCAACACACTGAACCCTCACCAACCACCCCCGACACCCGGAAACCAGCGATTGACGACTGGACAGCCCTCACCACGGAAGACACACTGAAGACAATGAAGTCAATCCACTCAGGGGCCACCACGGACCCCTGCCCCCACCACATCTTCAACAGAGCCGCCAACACCATCGCACCCATGCTCCGCCACACCATCAACCGCTCCCTGGCGACCGCCTCGTTCCCCGACGACTGGAAACACGCCGAGGTCAACCCCCTCCTAAAGAAACCCTCAGCGGACCCCACCGACCTCAAAAACTACAGACCCATCTCCCTGCTCCCGTTCCCAGCGAAAGTCATCGAGAAAGCCATCAACAGCCAACTCGCCACATTCATTGAAGAACACAACATCCTCGACTCCTCCCAAACCGGCTTCAGAAAAAACCACAGTACGGAAACCGCCCTCCTCGCCGCAACAGACGACATCCGCACCCTACTGGACAAAGGAGAAACAGTAGCCCTCATCCTCCTCGATCTATCAGCGGCGTTCGACACTGTCTCCCACCGCACCCTAATACGCAGACTCTACGACGCAGGAATCCAGGACAAGGCCCTTGACTGGATCCGCTCCTTCCTCTCCGGCAGGACGCAGTGGGTCAGACTCCCCCTTTCCTCTCGGACCCCACACCTACCACCTGCGGAGTCCCCCAGGGCTCCTCCCTCAGCCCGATGCTCTTCAACGTCTACATGGCTCCACTCGCCCCATCGTCAGAACCTACGGACTCAACATCGTGTCATACGCAGACGACACCCAGCTCATCCTCTCCCTATCCAACGAGCCCAACACCGCCAGACACAACTTTCGAGAAGGCATGGAAGCCGTCGCCAAATGGATGAAAAACAGCTGCCTACAACTAAACACCAACAAAACAGAAGTACTCATCATGGGCCCAAACCCCGATGCCTGGAGCGACACCTGGTGGCCTCCCGCCCTCGGAAACCCGCCAACCCCCACGGACCACGCACGCAACCTGGGAATCATCCTGGACTCCGAGCTCAAAATGGACCGCCAGATCAACTCTGTCTCGTCTTCCTGCTTCCACACCCTCCGCCTCCTTCGTAAGACCTTCAAATGGATCCCCCTCGAACACCGAAAGATTGTCACTCACGCCCGGGTCACCAGCAGACTCGACTACGGCAACGCACTCTACGCCGGAATAAACAAAAACCTCACCCGCAAGCTACAGAACATCCAGAATGCCGCCGCAAGACTTGTCCTCAACCTGCCAAAACACTGCCACATCTCCCAGCACCTGCGCACACTCCACTGGCTCCCTGTCGAGGCGAGAATCACCTTCAAGATGCTCACCCACACACACAAGGCCCTTCACGGCACCGGACCAGCATACCTGAACAGCCGACTCAACTTCCACGCACCCCAAAGGACCCTACGATCAGCCCAGCTCTCCTACGCCGTGGTCCCCCGCACCAGAAAGACCAGATCGGGAGGCCGCTCCTTCTCCTTCCTCGCGGCCAAAGCCTGGAACGCCCTTCCGCTCCACCTCAGACAGACAACATCGCTCCCCATCTTCGCAAGAACCCTCAAAACCTGGCTCTTCGACAGACCCCTCCTTGATGGATGGAACCTGCACCCCCCCGGCACCTTGAGACCCTTACGGGTGAGTAGTCGCGCTTTAACAAACCCCTGATTGATTGATTGACCACACACTAAGTTATATATTATATTTGTTTGTTTGTACTAGAAGTAATTGAACCACA